>BMAO01022063.1:0-51743 GCA_019973975.1 Trichonephila clavata
TTTTTTACTATCAACTTATAAAACGTCATTACACAATTTATATGATATAAAAGCTTGTCGCGAGATTTACCTCTGCAGATAAACAAGTAAATTAAATAACTTGATCTGATTGATTTGAATTTGTAAAAATTTCAAACTAAGTAAATACGAGTACTTTAATCTCGCGACGAGCTTTTACATCATATAAATTGTGTAATGACGTTATAAGTTGATAGTAGAAAAAGTTTTAAAGAAAAATTTATTTTATTCTTTTTAGCGCGTTTAAATAAAAGCTTGTTTTTAAAAAAGATTTTTTACTTTTAATTTATTATGCTAATCCTTTTATTTTTACAAGCTTTTATTATTTAACTTACAATGTATGTATGTAAGTTGTTCGGGTGGAATCTTGCAACTCAAATTTTGAAGCTGATATCTTCATCACATTGAGCTGAAATTTTGTATACATGTTTAGTTTGGATGACAATGCATGTTTTGACCATTTATATTCCGATATTACAATTAATTAAAAAGATATTAATTAAAAACCTTAAATTAGTTTTGGGCACCAACTTCGATATGTCTATGCAATGTTGTAATAATGTTATTGTTACAACAATGACAAAAGTTGGCGTCAAAAATGCCAAACTGGAATTTCATAACGTTGCGATATTGACTGTATTAATTATAACTTTGTCTAAAATATAATTACATTTCTACAGCGCAAAAATAATCTAATTTCTACAACGTATGCAATTTTTTTTTTACAAATTTCTATCTATTTTCTTAGATTTAAATTGAAAACAAAAAAAGTAGAGCTATTTTTCAAGTAGATTGGTACATTGTATACCTTTCTCAACGCTGCCAAGTTAAACTAAGACGGAGTATTGTAGAAATTCTTTAAAAAATTTATCTAACTTTAACCTATGAAACTCAGATAAAGAATAATTACAGAATCGGAAATATCATTTATTTCATCCCGATACGGTATAGTGTTTTTTACAAAATAATAATATTCGTATTTCTTACGATTTTTTTTAATGAGTCAAAATCGATGCGTTTTTATGAAAATAATGTCTAAATTGTTGCGCATGAATTTTTTTTTTGTTTTGCTTAAAGGAATCAACATTCCGTACTAAAACAGCTCATGCTTTGCTCTTTAAGAATCGGTCATTTAAAAAATAAAATGCTAAAAACTTTTTTTTATGATTTTTCAAAAAATACTCAAAATTTTAATTAAACATTTAATAACTTCGTCATTTATGAAGATAATCTCATAAAACTTTTTTTTGTGTCTAGAATAATATTACCCAGGATCTGTACGAAGATTGAAAAAAAATGCTTAAAAATTACAGATTTAAGAAAAAAAATTGTGTTTTTCGTCTAGTACTCTTTTTGCGAGAATTCATTTAGCTAGACTGTTCGAAAATAACCGGCAAACACCTAGCAACAATGATGCTTTGAATGAGATGAACAGACTGAGAAACCTGTCCAGTGATAACTAAAAAGTAAAAAATAAATTCAAAGTAAAAAAATATTTTTCAAACAAGCTTTTATTTAAACGCGCTAAAAAGAATAAAATAAACTGTTCCTTTAAAACTTTTTTTATTATCAAATTATGTCATTACACAATTTATATAATATAAAAGCTTGTTGCAAAATTTAAATACTTGCATTTACTTAGTTTGAAATTTTTAAAAATTAAAATCAATCAGATCAAGTTATTTAATTTACTTGTTTATCTACACTGGTAAATCTTGCGACAAGCTTTTATATCATATAAATTGTGTAATAACGTTATAATTTGATGGTAAAAAAGTTTTAAAGGAACAGTTTATTTTATTCTTTTTTTGCGCGTTTAAATAAAAAAGCTTGTTTTTAAAAAAGTTTTTTTACTTTTAATTTATTATTTTTAAAGCTATCTTTTCTATACCCGGCGTATAACGCGCACCCGTAAAATTCGATCTTATTTTTTTGTGTTAAAAGTGCTCGTTATACACCAGATTTTGCGGTAATTTATATTTTGAGTTATTTCTTCCACATCAACATTGCCAAATGGGTAACACAAGAATGCAACGATTGGCTCTAGTCTAGTAAATTTTTGAAAACATCTCTCAAATTCAGAGTGAAGTTTGATTTTTTCATTATATTTCTCTTTGTTTCATTTAGTGTGTGCGGTCTTAATTAAGAGGATCGAACCAAAATATCTAGGTGGTCGATCGCGATCGACTTATTGCCTACCTTTGCTATAGAGTTATTAATTCAAATCATTTACTCAAATTGAATATGGCCATGCTAATGAGAAAGATAAGTGAATGAAATATTCAATATTTTCTTAAGCAAAAATTAATATTGTTTAATTTGGAAATTTTTCCAAAAATTATACATTACCTTTCGCAAATTGATTACTATTTTGTATACTACACTACTTATTTTTGAACTAAAGAAAGATAAAGTGCTTTAAATTTAATATCTTGATCAAGAAAGGCAAATGTGACAGACGATTTTTTTTAACAATGAAAATGAAGTCTTGAAAGCGAAGGAACTTTTCCTATCAAAAACAAATTATCTACTCAGTTTCTTCTATTGTTATGAGAAATGATTTATGAATTTAAATCGATATTATAACAATATAAATAACATTAACTAATTATAAGAAAAGGCAAAAAAAAAAAAAAAAAAAAAAAAAAAAAAAAAAAAAAAAAAAAAAAAAAAAAAAAAAAAAAAAAAAAAAGCAAATGTAAATTACACAATGTTTTTAATTCCGTAACTTGTTTGACATATATTCATTGTTTAATTTAAAATGAATTCATTCATTACTTCAATTAGTACTTGTTTCATTCAGAATTCATCTGCATAAAATGTAGTCTTATTTATTCAATCAACACATTTTTTTTTTTTCCTTGATGCGGCTTGGAACCGAAGGCAAAACATTTGTTGGATGGGGGAAATAGAGTTTCCACTCTTTCAAAAGGAAAAATGTTACCCTCCATTCTGGCCACTTGCATCAATGATTTACCCCAATCTGCACTTTATCTCCGCTATTCAGTCTATCCTAAACATCATTGTTTGCTCGTATTTATGTGTTTTTTTATACACTCTCTTTTAATCACCTAAACACCCCAGGTATCGATAATAAGCATCAAGACGAGTTCACTATGACGTAAGTACAAAAGGGAGGCAAATTTATATGCAGAAAAAAAACTGAAACAGAGCAGCGACCATTAAAAATTTGACACGGATGAAACAAATATACGTCGATGGCATAAGCAAAATCATATAATTTTTGCTTGTAAGTGTTCAACAGTCTTTAATATTTGTCCCCCCCCCCATTCTTTCAAAAAAATGTTGCACAGCAAATACACTGGATGGCATGAAAGACGATACCTTGTGAGAAAATGGCGACGCCGCACGGTGGGCAGTTTTCCCGATCTGGAGCACGGAAATTATTTTATAGCTTTAAAGTCTTCATAATTATATCTAATTACTAGCTGTTACCCGCCGCTTCGCTGGAATTTCAGGATGTTTTATAAATTTTTACTGCTTATATATATGTATAAATTATTGATATCTAAGTCCTGCATTAAGAATTCGATTGTATTGAAAAATATACTTATACCTGTAACTGTCGCCTGTTGATAAAAAAAAAGGGGCAGAACTCATCTAATTTGTGTTTTCTAAAAATCTCTAAAATTGAAGCATAGAATGATGTTTGCTCTTTCGTAACCCAAAAACCAAGTGGATTCCCGCAAAACCAATTTTCGGTGGATCTCTACTCCGTAAATTGAACATGCAAGCCAAATTTCAAGTCTAAATCTAACAGAGAAAAAAAAAAGTTTTACTATCAATATCCCCGTAATCCCGTTGAGAGCCGTTTTCCAAAATAACCGCTCTTAGCGGATTTCAACTCAACAAAAGAAAAATGCAAACCAAATTTCATTATTATAGTCCTTGTAGCTCGAAAAAAGTAATTTTTTTTGTCAATACGTCCCAGTAATCCCCTGCACCCCCCCCCCCTGCCCAGAACTTGATTTGCTTAAAATACATTCTTAGTGGATCCCTATTCAACAAAAGAAACATGCTTAACAAATTTCAAGTATATGGGTCTAACAATAAAAATCAGGAATTTTTTTCTGTAACTCCTCTTGACCCCTCGCAACCCTCCTTAGGGGTCAATTTTCGTTTTACTCTTTGTTAGAGGAACTCTATTCCATGAAAGGAGCATGCCTACCAATTTTCAAGCAGGATGATCAAATAGTTTAAAATGGAAATATTTATCAATTACGCCTCTTAATCTCCCGAAATTAAACTTGGTAGTTCATATTCGCGAAACCCATTTTGTAGCGGTTCTCTACTTTACGAAAGGAATCTGCTTATCAAATTTCAAGACTGTACGTCTAATAGTTTAAAAATGGGGATAATTATCTATAACGCCACTTGAGCCCCCACATTAAAGAAACTCACAATTAAGAACAATTTGAATTAAGAAAAACAGAGAGGTAGAAAAATGAAAGATACCTTGAAAAATATTATTCTTCGATTACAATATAAATATTAAGCAAATAATAACTATTGTTTAAATGTGACTAAAAATGTAAATAAAAAAAAAAGAAAGGATTAAAACTAACCGTAAAACTTATCAATTTTTTGTTTCTTGCATTGCTTTTTGCTTATGAAGCCTTGATTTATTATTTTTAAAAGTGCATACGAAACAGCCGATGCTCTACTTAACTGAACAGTGAGATAACTATCATAAAAAAAATTTTAAAAAATGGCGCGTGTCAGCGTATTATCATGTGCGCGTAACACTATTATGTCTCATGAAGAGCATCGGTCGCCAGTAACCAAAACAACGACTTCATTAGCTCAGCTTGGCGTTCATTTTGGCGTTCATCTTGGCATTCAGTTTCACGTTCACCCGTATAGTTTCCGTTCCCGTAAGAATACGGGAATAAAATATAGCCTATGTTACTCCCCGTTAATGTAGCTTTCCATTAGTGAAAGAATTTTTAAAATCGCACCAGCCGTTTCCGAGATTAGCCGGAACAAACAGACAGACAGACAGATAGACAGACAGACAGACAAAAATTTTAAAAATTGGTTTTTGTTATGAGTACCGTATATACTTTTAGTGCATTAAGTAAAAAGCTGCTGATTTGAAATTACAAACAGACACTTCAATTTTATTTATTTGTATAGATAATATAGTGTACAGGACCACAGTAAGCATTTAATATATTATTTTTGCAGCAGCATAGATTACGTGATGCTTCACGTACTACATCAGAATGGCATCCTCTTGCAAGTTTACATAATATAAACAGGTTGTAGTACATGTGGCGCCATCTATTAAATAGACTAAAAACTAATATCTAACATGCCCCCCCCTTTTTTTTTACAAAATATTGAGTTTAATGAATCAAATTACTTAACAATGAATACAATTACTTATTTAAAATTTACTTAATACAATACAATCACTTGTTATGGACAACAAAACTTATCTGAACTGTTTTACAAAGTTATAGTTTTACTTTAAAAAATTTTTATTTAAATTTAACTCTGAGATTAACTATTGAACTGAAATATGTTTGTCACAGTTCCTTCAAATTGTCTCTACAGCGAACAGGCTTCACAATATTTCTTGAAGGTTTTCGTACCACAGGATTGCTCTGCTCACTACAATTTTCAATTGGAACTTGCAGTTGTTGGTTAATATTGCTTCTGTTTGTTTTAGGTGATGCATTTACTTGACTGTCTGCAGAATTGTTTGGAATTCTAGAAATTTCAGTAGCATCACTGTTATAGAGATCTTCTACTGTTCTTGACCAACGCGGATTATCATCCTCAGTGTAGTCTTGTCGAATGTGAAATATGTTGCTCCTGAAAACACCCCCATCCTCTCCTTTTATTATACATGAGCGAGGTTGAGGACCTACTTGAATTACAGTTCCTTGCTTCCAAGGCTCTTTCATTTTATGTTTAAACCATACTTTGGTATTTTGATGTAGCACAGGCAACACTGTTGCATGCTTGTTAGCATATTTGTTTTGAATGATCTGCCTTTTCCTCAAAGCTTCTCTTGCTCTTTCAACATCAAATGTTGGTTTTAATTGACCTGGATGTGATGACAGGAAAGCTCTTAGCTTTCTTCCCATTAATAATTCAGCTGGTGATGGCATGTCCTTTGCTGGTTGTATCCTGTAGTCTAGCACAATACAACATACAAATCTTTTCCCTCTTCTACAGCTTTAGTAAGAGAATTTTTTACTGTTTGCACTGCTCTCTCCATTTGCTCTAGGAAATTGAGGTGGTGTAACATAATGTTTAATACCCCATTCTCGGAAGAACTTAGTCATCAAATTTGAGTTAAAGGGTGGCCCACCATTCCTCACAAGGTCTTCTGGTATTCCATGTGTTGCATAAATAGATTTCATGACTGTAATGACAGATTGCGCTGTTGTACTGTTAAGTGGTTTCAGCTCAACATACTTGGACAAATAATCTATCATTAGCAGATGTTATTTTGCCTTTTAAACAAAAGAAATCACATGCAACTTTTTGCCAAGGTCTGCCTGGAATTTCTGGATTGATAAGAATTTCTTTCTGGTTTTTTCTTTGATATTTCTGGCAGATTCTGCATTTGGACACATATTCATCAACATCTCTATTTAAATTAGGCCAATAAAAATATTCCCTGGCTTTTATTTTACTGGAAACTACACCCTTGTGTGACACATGCAATAGTTTCAATATTTCTTTTCTATATTTTACTGGTACTACTAATCGCTGTCCTCTGGAAATAATTCTTTCTTTTGTGGAATACAACTCCTCTTTGCAATGCCAATAAGGTTGCGCAGCTATTTTGGTTTTCCTTTTTTCTGGCCAACCATTATTAATATGAAACAACACAACTTGCATTTCAGGATCATCTGTTGTCATTTTTACTATTTCCTCCCACTTAGTTGGTGAAGCTTGTGTTAGCAGATTTATTCTCACAGTTGCCTCCTGGCCTAGAACTTCATCAAATTTATCAGGGGGGAGGATGTTGTTTTTGGAATCGGGTTTGTTTTTATTAAGAACTCGTTTAGAACAGTGCCAATCGGATATAGCGAATTTAATTTTGGCAGAGGAAAACGGTGACGTAGCATATGAAGAAGACTTTATAAAAGCGGAGAAATACCGAGATAAATTTTCTGAACTTTGTGCTAGAACTGAAAGTATCTTTATTTCATTCCACCATTTAAAAAAGGGCTTGACTATCTCATCTGGCAAAGATGAGTCCCATGATAATTTTAATTTCCATGTGTTTTAGCAACTGTCCAAAAAATTTTTGATCCAATAGGTATACTGTGTTCTGTGACTCTAACACCCCAAATATTGTTGCAAAACACATGGAAATTAAAATTATCATGGGACTTATCTTTGCCAGATGAGATAGTGAAACCCTTTTTTAAATGGTGGAATGAAATAAAGATACTTTCAGTTCTAGCACAAAGTTCGGAAAATGTATCTCTCGGTATTTCTCCGCTTTTATAAAGTCTTCTTCATATGCTACGTCACCGTTTTCCTCTGCCAAAATTAAATTCGCTATATCCGATTGGCACTGTTCTAAGCGAGAAAATTTGTCGCCTATTTGTAGTTTCAAAATCGAAAGTTCAGTTAAATCAGGAACTTCTTTTGAAAGCGACAGTTTTAGCACTTAGCGTAAACGATGTACGCAGCGATTTTCGTTGTGTTTTTAACTGTGTCACATCCATTTTTCTCTCAGGCTAAAAATAACAAACTGAAACCGAAACTTCGCCCACGTTGGGCGTCAAATAAATTATGAAGCTTTAAACTCACAGCAGCACAATTCTTTAAAATAGAATTACAGGGCTGACATCTACCCGACGTTAAGTTTCGGTGTAAATAATCTGCGAATACTGAATAGACAAGGATGTGACACATAAAGCATTTAATGACGGACAATAGCAATACACAACGTTACAACTGTACGATTTAAATACATCTAAAGTAAGAACAGAACAGCAACAAAAAATGACGTCATTCGCTTGACGCTGATTGGTTGGAGAGGGGATGCCATTCGCAACAGTGCTCTTGATAGGGCATCTGCTATAACTAGGTTCTTTCCTGGAACATATCCCAACTAAATATTATATTTATTGAGTCGAAGTAACATACGTTGAAGACGGGGAGATATTGTATCATATGGTTTCTTACTAAGGCCCAGTATTGGCTTGTGATCTGTCTGGACTGTGACAATCCTTCCATAAGTATAATAGTTGAAATGCTCCAATCCATATAACACAGCCATTAGCTCCTGTTCAATTTGAGCATAACGTTGTTGTGTCTGTGTTAATGATACAGATCCATAGGCTACTGGCTGACTTTCTTGAAGAAGCACAGCTTCCAGTCCATTTTTACTAGCGTCAACAGAAACAGTCACTTCTTTGTTTTTGTCAAAATATTTCAAAGAGGGAGATTTCATTATGACTTGTTTTATCAGCTCAAAATCACTCTCCGTGTTTGTATCCCAGATCCACAGAGAATCTTTTTTTTAGAAGCTGCCTTAGATTATGCGTTAAATTTGATAGGTGTGGTGTAAATTTTGCTAGATATGTTACCATACCTAGAAATCTTTGCAGTTTGGTGTAGCAAACTCTTCAATGGCTCTAATTTTCTTGGGTTTAATTCCTTCATCTGACAAAACATGACCCAGATAATTAACTGAAGTTTGTAACAGCTGCGTTTTCAATTCATTAAATTTTAAAAAGGCCTTTCTTGCTTTCAAGAGTGTTCGACGTAATAATCTGCAGTGCTCTTCCACAGTAGATGAACCCAGTGCAATATCATCAAAGTAAGGATTTATATCTTCATCTTCTTCATAAATTTCATCCACTGCCTTTGGAAATTCTTCAGGAGCAGAGTTCAGACCAAACGGCAATACTAAAAATCTGTACCGCCCCCAAGGTGTACAAAATGTGGTTAGATATGAAGATTCTTCATCTAATGGTAACTGCCAAAACCCATTTTTTTGCATCTAGAATAGTAAACACTTTACCACCTTGCAGCTTTGTAACAAGTGCATCTGCAGTAGGGATTGGATAATGAGGTCTTTGAATAGCTTCATTCAGTGGCCTGGGATCAAGACAAATCCTTAATTTCTTTGGTGAGTCGATTACAACCATGTTGCTCACCCACTCAGTTGGCTCTTCAACTTTGCTTATTATGCCTGCTTCTACCATATTATTTAGTTCTTCTTTAACTTTGTTATGTATAGCAAGAGGCACTTTACGAGGGGCTGCTACATGAGGAACAGAGTTTTCTTTTAATTTAATTTTTACAATTCTATTAAGTCTTCCTGTTCCCGTAAAAACATCAGCAAATTCTTTCAAAATTAATTCTGGAGTTTCAATAGGGCTTTTATAGATCATATTCAATCTCTGAATCAGCCCTAATTCTCTACAGGCTTCAAGGCCTAAAATTGGACATGAATTTAAACTTGTTACTAAAAATTTATAAGTTTTTCCATACTTTTTAGTTTGACAGTTGAGGTAGCACTCACCTAGAATTGGAACTCTGTTATCACTGTAATCAAGCACAGCAGTTTTGCACTTTCTTACTGCTGGCTTTTCTTCCCATTTTAAGAGTTCTGACTTGGGAATTACATTCACTTGAGATCCAGTATCCAGTTTAAACATTACAGGATTTTTATTTACAAAAATTTTCTCATACCACACACAGTTGGTTTCTTTCGTGTCCAGTTCATTAACTGACTTCAGTTCCCCAATGTAAATAGTCTCAGAATTCTCACAGTTTTCTTCAATAGCATTCACTCTTCGAGCAGCCCAGTGATTTCTTCCGTCAGAATTTCGGCATTTTGTACCGTATGCTTGACATTTCTTTTTCTCATGAACTTTCCCACATTGCTCGCAAATAACCTCATTTTTCTGATTATTCTTGCTTTGATTCCGATAATTTCTAAAATTCTTTAAAGTATTCATGAAAGTTTTTCATTCATAACTAATGCTTGTACCTTACTGTTCTCAGCGGCTTTGCATTCTCGAACTACTTCCTGTAGTGTTTTGGCCTTTTTACTGGTTTCTCTGATCAATCTTTCCTGAAGTGCTTTATCTAATAGTCCTTGAATGATTTTATCACGTAGCATGCGGTCCTGCGATTCGCCATAATTGCATTCAACAACAGCATTACGAAGCCTAGAATAATAGTCCGTAAATTTTTCTCCTTGTTCCTGTTTTATTTCCAAGAACTTAAAAGAAGCAAAAGTTTCGTTTTGATAGTCCAGAAAATATTTATCAAATTCCTGAAGCACTTGTTGCAGAGTCACACCCTCACAACCATCGTTAGGTTTAAGGTCGAAGGCCCGTAGCTGTTTTTCCAATTCTTCTCCGCATAAATGACGGAATAGTGTAGTTTTTGTTTTCTCTGGCGCTTCACTGTATCGAAGGGCTTCCAAATAGTCTTCAAAATCTTCTTTCCAGTGCCTCCAGGATTCGTTCCCGGTTCAAATGCTGGAATGGTTGGCAAATTGTTTGCCATCTTTAGAACTATTTTCAAGTCTCTAAATTATTAATTTGAAGGAATTCTGAAGAAAACACGTGGATTCTTTCGGTCTGACACCATATAATATAGTGTACAGGGCCACAGTAAGCATTTAAGATATTATTTATTGCAGCAGCATAGGTTACATGATGCTTCATGTATTACATCAGAATGGCATCCTCTTGCAAGTTTACATAATATAAACAAGGTTGTAGTACATGTGGCGCCTTCTATTAAATAGACTAAAAACTAATATCCAACACTAATGATCAAAAATTATTGTAATTAGCCCGGGGGAGCATGCGCGCACTCGATACTAACGTTAATGGTCATGCGGGGTGACTGAGTCACCCAATCCTCCTTTTATAATAATTTTTTTTACTATACACGATAAAAATCGTGAATAACTTAATTAAAAGAAAGTATACTTTCCTACTTTTAAATTTTTCTTTGAAAATTTGAGAAAAAATATCAACCAAACAGAACCAAGAAATTTCAAATGTGTGTGACTTTAACAAAGGACACAAATCACAAACACTTTTCGCTAACATTATTGGAATGCTATTTGCAGGCAAAACTGTCATATATTGTTCAAGTTATTGTTAGTTTTATTGTCCTTTGATGATCGATATACAGCATGTTGAACTGAATTTTTTTTTGCTTATGTCTTTTTGACAGAACGAAGAGTGTCTTGTGCTACACTTATATGGCTTCATATTTTCCTGATGGATTTCTTTAGGTAGAATTTGAAAATTTTCCTTTCAAAACTCAAACGTTTCCTATTCATTGATTTTCTTACATTTATTTTCGCCATGATGATTAATATGCTTCATTTCAGCAAGTTCTTCCCTTGCTTAATCATTTTCAACTTCCTTCAATACCATTTCTTTTTCTTTATTTTGCTCATTTACATTTATAAACCATAATAAGTCGTACAACACAGCAATCAAGTTGCTCACAGGGGAAAAATGTAGCATGTTCATGGAAAATATCTTGGTACTAAAGTGGTTGCGTGGGGAACTCAGTCAAAACAAGTACCTTAAAACTGTAAAAAAAAATGTTTTCCACGGCCGTATAAGAAGGAAATGTTACAAATACATTTTAGTTCCCATGAAGACTCTGTTTTATAGGAGGATACTATCAAGGTCAATGGTAACAAATAAACAGTTTTCTCAGAATTTACGATTTTGTGAGACTGGGGTGACTCTGTGCCCCGCGCGCTTGCTCCTGGGTTAAAGTAGATTGGGTACAATTTCTATATACATATATTCTATATTCTAACAATAAATAAGGCTATTAGGGGCTCAAGAAATTTATGTCAGGTGTGAATTTGATCAAGAATAAGTGACCGCTAAGTGGATCTGGTTTTTCAACAAGAATCTAAGGATATTAACAGCAACAGTAATGTGACATGTGGGAGAATCTTTACAAAAAATAGGGAGGTAAGTTAAGATTAAATGTTAACAGATTAAAAAAATACAATCAAACAAAAGTAAGCATCTACAAGCATTAACATTGTACATGTGCAATAAAAGATAATATGTATAGGAGTGAGGGAGAAAAGGAGGGATAGAAAAGGAGTGAGGGAGGGGGGGGCAACATAGAGTGTGCGTGATTGTGTGGGTAGGAAGGGTTTGGTAGTATTTGAGCAGTAGAACTATTTATTGCATGATTTCGAGTCACTAGCATTATATTCGCTAGACTCCTGTTGATGCACTCTCGTACGGAGAAAAATAAGAAAGCGAAACAAGCGTCGCAAAAATACCAAAAGTTAACACTGAAAAAATCATAACTTTGGGAGTTGCAGCTAAATTTGATATTAAATTAAAGGTCCATATCTACTCTAAGTGGCTTAAGTGTTACAATGATCAATCCCAAAAGTTCTAGTTCATTAAACAAAACAAAAAAAACGACATGCGCTGTAGGAATTACATATTGAGCTAAATGTTACGTTTATCCAATTTTGAACCTAATTTGGGAGTCAGATAAATAAATTATCTACCCATAAGGTGTATTTTCAAAGAAAAATGCCAAAAGCTATAAAATCTTGTTCAGACGAAACGGTAGAATTTTCGACTGGAAAATGAGGCTTACAGGTGTTCCTCGTAGCCCCAACAAACCCGATCTAAGTCGTCGACTGTTGGAGATTTCCAATCACGTACTGAAGAAAACTGATTATAACATGGCTAGGGAGCCTATGAGAACCATAAATTGCGGGTTATTGTTAACCCGTTAACATCCACATTATTTTAAAATCAAAAATCTTGAAAAATATTTTTAAACTACATTTCATATATCATAAATAGAGTAATTATGAAGTTGCATCCATTTTCCGTAATTAGCAGCTGAGATAATAGGTGATCTATAAATAGATCGCTGGGCGCTTATGGTAGTAAAAGACCAAGTAACTTTCCTGTGGTTTTATATTAAAAAAATTACAAATTTAGTGGGGTGTAACTTATATGAATTTAAAACAACTAATGAGATTTAAAAGAGAAAATATTTTTTTACTGATCTAGACTTACTTAGTTACAATTTTATACAGCCAATGTGTAAAAGTTAAGTGTGATATAATGGAAAACATTTCAGACAAAGGGTTACATTACATTTTGTACAAAATGTAAGAGGTCTATCCTTACGTTTTTGAAACTGGCATCTTCTTTGGTTTTGTCTTTTTCCTATAACATGGTCATTTCTATCTAAACGCACAGAGTCTGTTACGTTTGATCTTGATGACATCATCTGAGGTCTTCCAATGCCTTTCTTAGAGTTTGTTCCCCGTTTGAGGTACGCAACGGCGATATATCTTCGGGTGTCTTTTATACTTTTTATATTTCTTCCATGGGTACACAAATTTCTACATTACCTGACAGATCTTTTACCGATGGAGAAATCATTTCATAGTCATCAATATACTCTTCGTCACTTAACTTCGTCATCTACATCAGGCGGTAAAGCAATTATATCAGACTCTATTTCCTTAGAAAACATATATTCTAACGCTTCTTCGGCGGTGTGAAACACTTTACGCCGAGACATTCTGAAAGAAATGAAACAGGGGAAAAATGATATTAGTTACTAGTAATGCCCAGCGATCTATTTATTGATCAGCATGTTTAAACTTACATTTTAATAATAAAAACCAGTTATTTTTCTAATATAAATAAGCCAGAATAATTAAAGAGGTATTAAAAATGTAAAACTCATGAAAAAAGTATAACTTACTTTAAATTTTTTTTCTGTTGGATACAAAATCGAAAGCTGCACTTTGAAGCTTCAAAGTGGTGAACATCAGAAGCTAGCTGCTGTGGGATAGAATGCTTCAAATCTCGTTTGGGGGTGTGGTCACATGTGTAAGGAAACCAGCCAATGACAATACGATGTGATTAAAAGATATCGTTTTCACTGGTAGTTCTGAGTGGAAGATGATCTATAAATAGATCACTGGGCGGTAACGGGTTTAATTTTCGCACAATTTCATTTTTGGGATTTCCGTGCGCCAGATCGGGAAAACTGCCCACTGTGCGCCGGCACGAATTCCGAAGTCAGCTGAGTCGAATCATAGGCTCATGTATGCATTTGAAGGTTTTTAATTCTGGTAAAATAAATTATTAACTTATTATATATCATTAAAATTTTTTTAAATATCAGAAGTATCTGATATTGATGAAATTTTTTTACACACAATTATTTTTTTCTTCTCAAAAACGTATAGAGAATTTGGGGTGTGGCTTAGATTCAAGTAAATACGGTAATTGGTTTGTAAAGGATATGGAGTATTAAAGACTAACCCCTTGCATAATTATTTTAAATTTCTATCAACTATACATATAAATTATATTATCATTCATTCTTATAAGTATCCATTTCTTCTTTTATATTTATAGCAGTCGATTTGAATATTTTTTACGTGTTAATGGTTCATTATGTGTTTTTAATATAGACAAAAAAGTTTGTGTTATTTAAGAATTTTTTCCCCCTCTTTAAAAGCAAAATTGTGCCTCTTATAAGGTAAAATGATCTTTTCCAGATCAAATGCACAACTAGTTTTTTTCTTGTAATTTAATTGTTCTCCATAATTTTAATTCGTCGGCTGGGTGGCGTGGTTGGTTTGTCGCTGGCTTTCTACACCCAAGGTTGCGGGTTTGACCCCGGCCCTAGTCGGTGGATTTTCTTGATGCAGAAAATTGACAGCGGCCATGTCGTATAATTATACGGCATGTGAAAGATCCTTAGAGTGTCTGTTTGGCTTTGATGCTCTCGGCAAAATTAAATCCTAGTACAAAGTTCGCATCGTCAAGAGCTTAGGTGCCTCCTTCTGTGGAGGAAACTGGGCATCAAAATTGCTTGCTGTAATTAGTATCGCCTATATGGTGCAGCGCTGAAAAGTGGTACCAGCTCCTGGGGAATGTACTAGGTCTGCAAAGGTTTAAAATACCAATGCACAGCCCCATTGGGAAAAAAATAATAATTTTAATTCGAAAATTAGTTTGATTGAGATTTTAATATTTTAGGATAGTGGTAAATAGTTAAAATTTAGAATGCAAATTTAAACTTTATCATGTTGTGGCCTTTGCATATTGTATTTAACAGATCTCAATGTCCATCTTTGAGCCAATGTGGAAGATTATAATAAGAGTAGATAGCATTATCTTTAATATAAAGTTGTAATGCTCCTGTCATTTCGGTTTAATATATAGCTTTTAACACACAAAGCTTATTTCATTTACTTTAATAAATTTAATCACAATCTGAAATAAACAGCAGACACCTTTGTCACCAAAAAGCATGCATTTCTTTTTTTTAAATTTTTTTTATTACATTTAACTTAATTTCTGAAGGCAATAATTTTTCAAAAAAGATTAATATTACAAAAATAATTTTATTTGTGCACAAAAGAAAAATATACAATTATGTTAACATTATAATACAAAAGTCTTATAACAATCTACACAGAAGCAATTTTTAATGAGGTTTCAGACAATAGCAGATCTGTAGCTTCAGAAACTAATTGAGCTCCTCTAGAAAAAAAATAAAGAGCAGGTATAATATTAGACAAAAATTGTTCATGGTTAATTAAGTATACACATATTTAAAAAGGTATGAATTTTAAATTATCAAAATTTCAAATATTTAGGTGATAAAAACTGTTGAAATGATTCTCAACAGAAAAATATGTACATAAAACAATATATATATATATATATATATATGCTTCTTGATAATCAAGATGTGACAAATATTACTTCTAATTTTGAAAAATAACTATAAAAATCTTTAATATTTTATGAATAATATGTAGTAAATGATTTAATAGGTTCTGTTCCATTTATGTCTTCCAATATAATTTTCACAAAAACAGCCCCATTTTTTTAAGAATCTTTGTACAAGTAGTAAGGAGACCATGTATTTCATTCATCACAGTTGTGACTTTAAAATAAATATTGTTAAAAATTAGCACTATTTATATCGATTATGTTATAACGAAAATCACATATTAATATATTTGTGGTCCCAAGTAAATGAACATTAATAAAACAATGACAATGCTTACTTTTTTCATATTTTAATAGTATATTTGTGAGGCCTAGTGGTAGTGTATCACGCTTCCACACCACAGGTTCGAGGTTCTATCCTCGGGCTGGGCAAGGTCAACTCAGCCTTTCATCCCTTCAGTGGGTCGATAAATGAGTGCCATGCTTGCTTGGGGACTAAACACTAGGGGTTTCACTTCAGACTGACCATCTGATCGTGTCATCTGCTCAAGCACCTCAGCGTCCAATGGTTATGTATACTGAGATGGGCATAGTAGGTCTTGGCGCTCATGGGCTGTTGCGCCACTGAGTTTAGTTTAGTTTAATAGTATATTTAGCAAAAAATTCCACTTGATTATGCACAATTACAGAGCAGCCATTAGATACCAAACCAGACAATAATAAATGTAGAGCAATCGATCCATAATGAAAGTGAATTTGAAGTAAGCTCTTTTCTTTCTGCACTCTTGTTGGAAGGTATAAAACAGCCTTTGATCCTGAGATCTCTGCTATTCAAATTGCTCTGTCCCAGCTCCAATGCAAAACTGAAAATTTCTCAAGGGCTGTCATACTATCAGATTCTAGGGCTGCCCTCCTGGTCCTTATTAATTTAATTGAAAACCATAAAGAGGTTGCATTGCAGAGAGTACCAGTGCACTGTGGGCTTCAGTGAAATGAAACAGCAGATTCCCTGGCAAAGACAGCAACCAAAATTGCACAACTAACAGACAAACCAATTCCTTTCTATACCATCAAATGGTTAATTAAGAAATCATTAAGAGGTCTATTGGAAAACTGAAAAGAAGCGAATAAAGACTAGAAATAGGTCAGGGAAATTACAAATATTCCATCTTTGCCAAGGGACAAATCCTTCACCACTTTTCACCACAATTATCCCTCTGAGCACCTATACTGTATAAAGATACTGCTAAGTCCTCTTTGCCAACTATGTAACATCAGAGAGGAAATGGACGTGAACTATTTGAGTCACTGCCCTGCGCTGAACGCGGGACACTTGTGGGCATGATACTGGAGAGCTTGGCACAGGATGAACAATTTATAGACTTACTATAGTTTTAGTTTTGTTACTTGTTTTTCTTCTTTACTTCTGTTCTTTGCACCAGTTTTAATGTTTGTATTTCTAACTACAGTCATTTCCTAATTTGTCATTAGAAATTTTAAAAAACATTTCAAACTGTTTAACTGAAAAAAACTCAAATCATGTTTTCCTTGTCAATACAATGAATACATCACAATTCTTTCAGCCAAGTAGTACACTTTTTTAGATAAGTTATAGTATCAATTTGCATCATTTGTATTTTAATATAAAATAATTTTTACTACTTAATAGGGTTTTAATAAATTGAATATCACATTAAAGAATAATCAGATAGAAATTGAATTGACACACAAACTTTACCTTTTTATTTCTTCAGTAACAAGTTTCCCTTGCTTAACAAAAGCATCTGCAGCTTCAGCTTTAGAAATAATTTCATTACAGTCTTTTATACTATTCAAAATAGTGTCGAAAAAAGCTTTTATTTTTTCTAATAATTTGGTGATTTCCTCTGGAAAAAGAATGCATATATATTTATTATGCAAATCAGAAAAATTTTAATAAAATTTTTCTTAATAAAAAAAAAAGAGTAAAATTGGAAGAACAAAATATGTATAAATAATTGAATAATATTGAAAAAAACTTATTATTAGAATGTTAAATAAACATATCAAAATATTTGAAAGGTTTAAAGCTTTTATCTAAGAAAATTAAAAATTAAGATTTACCTTCATGACCTGGGTCTGGCAGTTTTATATCTTTCACTCCCAATTTGTGTTGTACAGAGTAAACAGAGGTTGCTATCTCTTCATACTGTTTTTCTAGCACATATATTGTTTCAAGAGCAGGTAAAAGCATTTGTTCCTAAAAAAACACAATGATACAAAAACTTTCACGCACATAACATATATAAAATAAAATATCTAAACTATACATATTTATATTGAAATATATTATTCTTCTAAATGAAAAATTAAATTTTTATCAAAAAAGGACAATTTATCACCAAAGAGTACTACTGAACCATGAGGACAATATTTTAAATGCATTTTTCCCTACATCTTTAATTTTTATTACATTCATAGAGAGCTGTATGAATTTAGTGTTTTCCCAAATCATAAAACAAATTTAAAAGTTTAGTTATTTCTGGTTGATAAAATTAAAATATAAATTCATATAAATTAATGAGATTATTATACTCAAATAGTTAAGAACATATCAACATAGAGTTATTGACCACATTTGACCAGAAATCTCACTAACTAGAGTAAAATTATTTACAATGATACAAACATAAGAAAAATATGTATATTTCTCTATATCATTTTGTGATAATAGTATAATACTGAATATCACATAAAAAACAAGATTGTTTAAATAACTTAATGAGCTAATAAGAATTAATATAACATGAATTTTATTATAAAATCATACCTGTTTTTTAAGATGAGCATGCAAAGTAATTAAATAAGACACAAAATTCAGATCTCTTTTCACTCGAACACTTTTTCCAAGTAAAATTTGCATC
Organism: Trichonephila clavata; assembly: GCA_019973975.1. NCBI lineage: Eukaryota > Metazoa > Arthropoda > Arachnida > Araneae > Nephilidae > Trichonephila > Trichonephila clavata. Next base: position 18,662 of record BMAO01022063.1, read on the forward strand.
AAACACCAAACTTTGTGAATTTTTTCCTTGAATACAGAAAATATTAACAAAATAAAATTAAGGTAAATAAAAAAATCCACAAAAACTGAATAAAGGAAAAATTAATATATAGAAATTAACAGGTTTCAATTTCATTCAAAGTGAAAAAGTTTACTAAACTTTTATTTTAATTCACATAATAAGCAGTAAGACATTTATAATTCCCAAACTATTGTCAAATATTGTAATATATATACATAAATCATTTTAAATTCAATTAGTTATTATTACAGCTTTTTTAAAAATATTTTTCTTCAAATCACTAACAAAATATAATTAGTTAACAGCATAATATATAATTATAATTAGTTAATTACAAATTAATAAGTTAAAATATAATAATAAACATGTTCAGCAAGCATCAATGCATCCTTTCTGACACTTTTGTCAACAACATAAATTAATTTTGAAAAAAAAAAACTAGCTTTTATCCTATCTTATACTATAAGAATACTCCTTATCCTCCTTTACATGGTACTGAGAGTTAAAAGGAACAGTAGGGGAGAAAATAAATGCATTTTGGGGAATTTGAATTGTAGTTTATGGGCAGAATGAAAGACTATTGCTTAGTTAAAATAAATATCTAAAAAGTGCTAATAAAATTCCATTTATATACTGAACTAAACTTAGTGGTGCATGAGGGCCAAGGCTTACTGTGCCTATCTCAGTTTACGTGACCTTAGGTCCTTGGGGTATGTGCAGATGTTTCGGTCAAGTGGTCAGTTCCCAAGCAAGCTTGGTACTTATTTATCAACCCAATAAAGGGATGAAAGACTGAGTTGGCCTTGATTCCATTCATATACTTAATTCAAAACAAAAATTGATTTACTGAAATAAATCTTTTATATATATTATATTATCTATATATCTTTTATAAATCTCTTTCTTATCACATATAAGCAGTCATGACATAAGTGTATTGCCTAGATTATATTCTTAAAATAATTTTAACTGTACTCAAAATAATGTATCACTTACTTTAATATATTCCATATAATCCTTAGTATTATTTTTGATAATAGAATTAATTTAATAATTTAAATGTTCATACCTTTGAAAAATTAAACATAACTCACTTCATGTTTTATAACACATTATTCTCACATAACAATTATGTAATGCCCTCATTCTCACAACCATTTTTCATTTTCATAAAATGGGGTTAAAAAAAATTCTACTTCAGCATAAGTAACATTAAAGTCATATTATATGAGTCTTTCAACTCTGTTTCAAATCTGATGGATTTTACACACAGAATAGTAATAACGTATAAGGAACAGTAGATATACTTCTTTGGAAGGAAGTGGGAAAAAAATTTCATGAATTAATAGTAATGAAAATATATGTAGAAACTTATGATCCACAAAAATCTATTAAATATTTAATTTCACATACATTCTACCACAAATTCTTGCTTCTACATTGTTATTGTTGTGTCCTTCCAGAGCCTGAGACAGGTTGGACTTCTATGCGATAGACGGCGACACCACCTATCTCCACTTCCACAATTGAGGCATGGAGCTGGAGGGGAGGGAAATATTCTCCAACCCCCCTGCACCCATGGTTTTTGCTGCGACCATCCACAAGACTTTTGGACCCACTGAATTAACGAGCACATACTCCGTGTGTACTCGGAGGGTATTTGGTGGCATCGGGCATCGAACCCAGGCCCTCTGGTCTGAAGTCCGATGCTCTAACCACTAGGCTACCCCCGGCCCTTGCTTCTATATCAAATATTTCAATTTATTCATGTGATACAATTTTACTTTTGTATAATTAATGATATTGGCCAAATAACAAAGAAATGAATTAGGTTCTTTTTTCGATACAAGGAAATTAAAATATAAAAATAACTTACTAAAGCATTTTTAGACCTTATTTCCACAGCCTTTTTGGCTTTGCTTTCAAGTAATTTTGCTTGCAGATATTCAACATATAACAAATCAATCTCTTTTTCAATATTCGGAGCAGCCTGTAAGGGAAAAAATAAATAATTATACAATGTAAAGATTGTTTAATTTTTTGATAACAATAAATTTAATAATTAAAAATAAAAATAGTTAAAAAACACAAGAATTAGTTCCCTTTCTATTTTTCAGCTTTACTATTCAGCTGAGCCGACCATCCGGTATAGTAATTAGTGACACTAACTTTCGTGTCATAGGGCCTGGGTTCGAATTCCGGAGAAAACATGGATGTTTGTAAATGTATAGTGCTTTTGGGGCATGGGGGTACTCTAAACAGCCGTCGAGCCGCAAGTTTTCTCGTGAGGTTGGTGGAAAGGGAAGAGAGGTGGAAGGCCCCTGACCACCTCCAGGGTGTTCTCCCTCAAAATTGAGATGGAACCGAACCAAATTGCACTGTCAATTTTGTGGTAAAAGCTATAGCTAATGACAGGAGTACAACTAGCAACTTGGCCCGATGAATTTTGTAGGCCTTGATCTGATGTTACTGTCGATCAGATGGCATAAATAACAACAACACTATTCTGTTGAGGTTTCAACAACATAAATGAGTGATAAAAACATATAAAAAATATTTACTAGTATTTACAATAAAAAAGAACATATGTTTCAAACAACTGATAGTAACATGAAAGAGTATACTGAAATTGTGCTTTAAGTTTGAGGTAAAAGATATCAAGAAACAACATATTTATTTAGTAAAAAAATAATCTTATTTAATTTTTAAAACAATCAATTCTAACAAGAAAAATATAACTTATTTTCAGTACTTTTGCCAAACATGTATTACATAAAATTTTTAAAATAACATGTAATAAAACTAAAGTGTAAGTAAACTATTGCAATAGAATGAATAGCATATTATGTAGAATATTTTATCTACACTTACTTGATTTGTTTTGATTTTGGGGTGCTTTGTAGCATTTACAGAACCAACCGTTTTAACTGACTCCTCTTTTCCTTTATGTTTTTGTACTGCAGTCTTTTTAAGTGTGGTAGAAGTAGTAGGAAGAGCTTATAAAAAATTTTAAAAAACAATTCAGTAAACAAAAATATATTTAATAAATCAAATTTAAAAATTATACTGAAAGGCTTAAAGCAAAAGCAATTCCAGAAGAAATTAAATCACTAATCTCAGTTCAAATAATTTAATTTAATCGCTTTAAAACTATTATTACACTTAATTTTTGTTATTTTAATGTTTTTGTTACAATAGAATTTTAAACATACTGCAGGCAAAAAAATGTAAAAATATATTAGATCACACAATCAAGACCTATTTTTTAAGTATATAAATATATTTTACACTTAAAATCAAAGGATATTAACTCATTTGTTTAAAATGAAAAAAAAAGGGGGAATGAAAATGTTCCATATTTTAATACTATAAATGTTAAATACATATATATATTAATAGTTTTTAACCAATACATCTCAGTACACTGATGCATCACTAAAAACTGTAAAGATGAGTACAATTAAATGCTAGGCACAGTGGGAATGAGAATTAAAATTAGGTTCTTTTTTTTCTCATCATGTGAATGTCTTAAAATTTAAATAATAATGAGAATAGAATATAGCAAAAAATATGCATGCATAAGAAAAACTATTTTTAAAACAGTATACATGTTATTTTTACTATAAATCTTGTGTAGAGTTAATAAATAAATTTTTTAAAAAAACTGTTATTTATTTTATTACAATGTAAGTGTGCAGCAGAAGTTCTCTTTTGATTTCAAGCATGCCATAGAGGGAAAATGGTGAGTGAATGAGTGTTTTATTTACGTCACACTATAAAGCATCACAAAGGCTATTTGCAAAGGACTTCATAATTTTGAGCTATGGTCAAGTGACAAGGACAGCACCTAAGCTGGCACCACCCTCTTCTAACTACCACACCAACAGGGGGATATTGAGCTTTCACAGATTTAACATGCATTAGCCCCCTCTACATGCAAGAAAGAAAATGGTTGAACAGTACAAATATATACACATTGATTACGGTACATATTTGTTATATTAAAATAATTATATAAAATTTCATGGAGATATTCATATACAGTCAGACCTCTATTTAACGAAGTCGCTAAACACTGAAAAAAAGTTTGTTATATGGAAAATTCATTACATTCATTCATTACATTTCATTCAATATACTTCATAAACCACATAAAACAAATTTTAAATTCATAAACACTATTTGTTGGAAAAAAAGTAATTATTCACATATTTTTGTAAATCAATATATATTTATTTTATCCATCAAAAAAAAACTGCAGGGAAAACAAGAAAAAAGAATGCAGAGGAATACACTTCATTTTCAACCGTAAGAAAATAATTTTATATTAAAATTAATGAATATATTTTAAGGATATTTTCTAATTTAAAATACGAAGGTAATTTTAAACATACTTTATTTTATAACTAGAAAATATAAGTATACATTACCACATGCTTCCTTAAATTTAATAACTCATAAAATCTGTTAATTTTGTTTGAAAAAATGCTTTGTTTCATAATACACTCGACATCTTTGCCATGCACTAAAAATCCCTTCAGGTGTATTTACAATGTAATCTGTGTCTAATTGTTTCAAATGAATTTATCATTTCATCAAATGAAGGTTTATTGATTTCTGTATTATCAATGTTTTCATTTTCATCCCCATCTTCATTGCAATCCATTGTTGTACTGTTTTTATTTATCACACTGATCAAAATATGCAATTCAATTAATGATCCAGAGGTTTCAGCTTCAGAATCAAGAAAAAGAAAATCATCAAGCAACACAGAATCTGTAATTTTTTTGTTTTTCCTTTAGCTGTATCCACATTTTTTTCATTTCTTCCAAGGGAATATCGTCTTCGTCCTCTGTACTTGCCGAACTTTCAGTGCTGACAAAGAATCCAGCTTTGGCAAAACTGTTATGAATGGTATCATCTGTAACACCAAAGTTCCATGCTTTCAAAATTTCTGATATACTTTCCCATAAATTGACATTTGGCATGGATTGATTGTTTTCAAGAGTTGTGATAACTTTTCGCAATATCCTCTTACAAAAGTGTACTTTAAAATTTTTTATCAACCCTTGATCCATTGGCTGCAGTTTTGATATGGTGTTTGGTGGCAACTAAATAACTAACATTTTTCAATTTTTGGTTGATTTCCTTTTGATGGGCAGGAGATTTATCTAAAAGAAGAGCAATTTTGTGACTTTCATTAGCCATACATTTGTCCAACTTTTGAATCCAATTTTCACAAATTTTTGATGTCATCCAAGAATTTTTGTTAAAGTCATAATCAACTTCCAAAGATTTTGCACCATGAAACATCTTGGAATTTTGCTTCTTCCTAGAACAAGTGGTTTTAATTTCTTATGTCCACTAATATTTACTCCTAATATAACATTTATTCTTGCTTTACTATGTTTTCCTCCAAAAGCATTTTTCATTTTTAAATATTAAAGTTTTTGAGGCAAATATTGAAAACATAAAGCAGTCTCATCTGCATTGAAGATGTTTTCTAGCTTATAGTCTTTTAAAATTTTATTCAATGTCTCTGTTATCCAATTTTTAATATCATTATCACCAACATCTTTACTTTCCGCAGAGAATACTTTTGCTACAATACCGTGTCTTTTCTTAAGTTTTTCTAGCCATTCATTGCTACCTAGAAATTGGTTGTAACCCAATGCCTTAGCAAATTGAAGAGCTTTCTCTATTGTGAAAGGTCCAGAGATTGGAACATTTTTATCTCGCATTGTGTGTATCCACTTTACAACTACCTCATTGACATCTTCATACACACATGTTTTTAAACATTTTGAACAAGAATTCAATGAATCATAATTTTGAAGCTTATCTCAATTTTTCATAATTGTTGATAAGCTGTTTGCAGGAATATCAAATTTTAAAGCAATATCCTTTTTCTTGATGCCTTTATCCAACTTCCTGAAGAATTAAATATTTTTGTTTGATGCTCAAGCATTTATGTTTTGACATTTTTGAGCCTACAAGAAACATGGTTACCAGTATGACTGATTAAAGCTATAAATGAATGGGAGACTAGTTCAAGGTCACAGGACGTAAGACAGTTTCACTAAGAGTGTAAGGGGATATCAAAGAAGTTTCTAGTGAACTGGATAGTTGGGGGGGGGGGGTTGAAGGTTGCACTTCTTGGACGAAATGCCCAGATTTCTATTGCTCTCAGGGTGAAAATTGAGGAGAAAAAAATTGAATCACAAGAGAAAACGTTTGTTATATAGAAATGCTCTTCGCTATTGGGAGGTTATTTCACTAAGAAAATCCTGAAATGTTTTTGGTTCTAGGAAAAAATTCGCTTTATAGAAAAATTCACAATATAGAGGTTTGCAATATGGAGGTTCAGCTGTATATGGGAAATCTAAATAAAAGCATTGCTAACATGTTATTAAATAAAAAAAAATTAAGAGTAAAATGGTAAATAATATCTATAACCTCATATAAAAATTTTGTTGATATCAGTAATTAAATTTCACTTTTTCTGTTTATTTCAAAGAATGCACATCAAACTTTACAGTACATTATAGAAATGCAGCCACACCCTGATTTAATTAATTCATTGGGACCAAACATTTTGTTTGTAAAAACGGGGTTATTCATTATATCGAGGTCCAAAGAAAATACAAATTTTTTGCACTTACCTTTTGGAAATTCTGTAATAAGAAACTACATAATGCCCATAGTTAGAAATTGCACATGTTTTACTAACAGCTAAAAATACTATTAGTGAATTATTAGGTACCAGTTAATTGAAATTTGTAAAATACTGACTAATAGATGTTTGAGAATCTCTTTGATTTCTGACTCAAAGGAGTTCTTTTCTGACTTTATGCAGAGAAGAAAATACCATGTCATTTACATCCTACTGCATAAGGTATTGTTACAAATTCTGTGCAAATAACATATCTGGATGTGTAATATGCTTATATTACTGTATGTTGCATTTATTTTATGTTAAAATTGTACTATTTGCAAGCAAGGCTGTTCCTTGAATTATAATGACAATTCAATGTAAACTTGGCGAAATCTTGCAAAACAGCCAAGTTGATATCATTTTTGTAACCAAGGTGGCGACTTTGGTAACCATTTTGATGACTCCGCAACCATGTTGGCAAGTTTGCGAGCCTATGGATTCTTCTGGAAGTTAGTGGAGAAATCTACTAATATCACGATCTATGACGCAAGCGTACCTTTCTCGAAGGATCTTTTAGGCTTACAAATAGGGAGACGCTCACCAAAACTGAGTTAGTATTGTTTTGACTAGCGATTAGTAGTCTTGTTTTGACCTCTGGAAAGCAGCATTGATTTGACCGAGAAGAGTCGACCAACGATTAGTTCAGCTGCTGAGTAGGACGAGCGAGTGCTTGTGGATAATCTAGTGTGCTTGTATTTTAGACACGGATAGTTGTATCTGAGCACTGTAGAAGGCGACAAGATATTTATTCTGTGAATTTTGATGCTGAATACTGTATTTCAAGGATTGTTTTTTGACAATAAATTTCCATCACTCCTGAAAAACTGTCTTGTTTTTTGAGACTGATTTGCATAAAATTTTTAAGCCCCAATCAATTTAACAGAATATTTTCAGTTTCCAAACAATGTAAAGCATTAGAAAACGTAACAGTTTTGATAGAAGTTTCATTGTCAATTTTTGCGCCAGAATCGCTATTCATTAGCTTCACCAAATCAACAATTTCTTCAACGACAGTTGCATAGATAGGCAGTCCATCATTACATCTAGCATAATCCTTAAAATTTTAAAATATCCCCTGCATTGTAAAATGGGATGAGATAAGAAAGGAATTTCCATTCCTATTCAAAACTCACACAATAGATTACACTCTTGACTCATCTGCAACTGTAAAGTCTTATAATAATTTGCATCCTTTCCCATCAATATTTGCTGCTTATAAGAAAAGTCTTTTTTTCTGTTATGAACAAAAAGGATATGACATTCGAAAAAAATCCAATTTTTCTAATATAAACTAATAAATTTTTTTCAGCTGTTAAAATAATTCCTTAATTTGGGGTTTATTGTTCATTAAATAGGAATTTTTGCTTTCATTTCAATAAAAAAAAAGAAAAATATGTTAAATCGCAAAATTTGTTAAATAGGATTTCGGAAAATCAGGGTCAGACTGTATATTTTTTACTACACAAGTCTAAATTTATTCAAACAATACACATGTAATCCTTTTTACATAAGGAAAGAAAATAGTTAAAACATTTACTAGTTACTGTCTCTCTTGAAATGATAAGAGATTCACTGGCATCAGCAATAGCAGAAGCATCAATCGATGGTAGAGCATGACGACCTTCAACAGCAGGAGTGGACGAAAATTTCTTTGTATTTCCATGTTTTGGAAATGTGCTGTCACCAAGCTTTGTGTTTATAGTGCTTTGCAATACAGATTCAGCACACTACAAATTTAATATTAAGAAAAAAAACAGCAAAACACATAAGACATCAAAATTAAATACATAAATCTTACATAAAGAAATAGTTTGATTTTAAATTAAATAGAAAAATACTAAAAAACTTAAGATTATTGAAAAAAAGAGATACAGAAAAATCTGGCGTATAATGCGCATCTATACTTTCAAGCTGCTATTTTTAATTTTAAAGTATATCCGCAGTATAATGCCCCCCCCCCCTTTTTATGAAGAAACCGGAAATGTACCTGATCAATGTTCTTATATTTTGAAGTCATTTATTTGAGGTATTATTCTAAGTTTTAGAAAAAAATAATTTTTTTCTGGAGCTACAACCCTTTAAATTTATTAAGAAAGTCATTTTTTTTTTAAATAAACAGTATTTTTATACAAATAGAGGTCTAATTTTTTTCTATTCTCATCTTTTTATTTTTTTTTGAAGCTCTAAGTTTTATACCCAGTGTATAACACATACCCATAAATTTCAAAAGAACTTTTTGCGTTGAAAGTGCACGTAATACACCAGATTTTATGGTGGTAAATTAATTTTTAAAATCTTCATAGTAATTTATGAAAATATCCTAAAAAACCAAAAGAAATTTTTCTATATAATTCTTTCATTTTTAAAACGGTAAGAGCTTATTTCAAAAGATTGATAAATTGTGTGTGTTTAATGAAAACACTTACATTTCCATTAGAAAGGGATTCTAAATCAGCATTATTTCTTCTTAAGTAAGTGTGATTTATCAAAATCACTTATATATATATATATATATACCGGTGTTCACACTTCAAAATCACAACTTCAAATTAATTATATAAGAAAGATAAAATATCAAACTCCTAATTTAGGTCAAAAATACCTTCTTGCCCCAAATTGTGTTTCCTTTTCTCGAAAATCTAGATTTACATTCTTGTGCACATCTGCATTAAATACAACCCATCCTAATGAAGAATTATTAACTACTCCCTCAAACATTACCCCCCCCAAAACACACATCCCTTATCACTATTTAGTGTACTATTGCTTAAAAGACAGAGCGAGTGAGTGAATATTAATGTTGCACTATTCAACTACTAGAGGGCTTTCGGTGACGGACCTCATAATTTTGAACCATGGTCAAGTGACAAGGATGACACATGAGCTGGCATCCCCCTTTCAGACCACATCAACGGAAGAACATTTGAGCCTTGATAGATTTAACATGCATCACCCACCCTAAATGGGGGGGGGGGGGTCTTTAGTGATACTAGGATCAAACTCATGACACGCCAGCTACAGGTCACTTACCTTAACCACTAAGCTACCATTGTCACACTGAAATGCCAGGAGAAATCTTTTGAATTGACGACTTCAAAAGATAAAGGGATCTCACGTGTATAAATCAAGCTCTTAATAAAGAAAAGGGTGCACATTATACCCAGTATATACAATAATTAATAAAGGACATGCTAATTTAATAGGGTTATTGTAACCATGATGGAACATATTCAGTATTTAAAGTCTGACTATATTTCATTATACCAAAATCAATTTTACAACAACTAAATTTCAAAACTATATTAAAAGCAATTTCATAAAAATACATACATGGATTATATCTATATAATAAGTTTTAAATTTACTATTAAGAAAAATATTTCATAACTCGATACAAAATATTAATATTTAGGTAATTTATTAACATATAAAGAATATTAAAGATATATACTTTTAGTATACTTTTTTACACAAGGATGATTATAAATTAACAATTTTCAGAGATATACCATATGAGATATTTACTTTAGTATCACTGTCTTTTGAATGGGAAGATTGACTGGAAAAACTTTTAGCTGCTTGTTTATATCTTGAAGGAACAATATATCCTACAATAAAGCAAAATAAATCATTACTAAATATATTTTTGAATAAAAAAATTATAGTTATCTGATATAATACACTGCTGGAGATATAAATGTTCATTCAGCTTAAATAATTACAACAAATAGTAAAAATTTAAGATATTTTTCAAAGTTGTATGTGGTTAAATGTTTATGAAATGACTTAATTTGATCTTCAAAATCAGACGCATGGATTCCTATCATTCAAATCTTTATGAGTTTAATTTAATTGAAACAGTTCAGATAAAGGTTATTCTAAAGTAAATTCATATCAAGAAATTCAAATATATTTAATTCTTTTGAAAACTAAATTGTTTTGTGTACTGTGAAAATATAATTGTAAAATATGGATCAATATCAACAAGACTTAAACATCAAAATACAGATGTAGCTAAACTGCAAAAGACAATTTTAAAAAAATATAAGAATTCTATTGGTACCAAAATGAAGGAAAATATTTTTTTATGAAATATTTTAAGATTAATATGATAAATTTTTTTACTATGAGCATACTAAATTCAATACACTTAACTGCAAAACATTATTCCCAGGGCCGGATCTACGTATGGGCTTAATGGGCTGCAGCCCAGGGCCCCCCGGATTCTAGGGGCCCCCGTTCCACGTTGAAGATAACAAACAGAAAAAGATGCTTACAATCAAAATAGTAATAAAATAATAAACTAGTAAAAAACACATTTCAAAAATAAAATACCCGAAATAGCATACCAAATTAATTTTTATTTTCGAGAGCAAGAGCACAATTTACTTTTGTTCTTCCTCCTTTCCACCGAATACGAGGAAATTAATAATTAATAGACAGAGGCTCTATCATAGGACGTTGCCGATGAGCATCGAGCACTTATACAAACGTAGTGACACTTTTCTGTAGCCATTTATTTTTATGCAATAGGTACAATAAGGTTTTGGGCCCCAAACCGGATCTTATAAAGGAATGAAAAACCATTGCATAACATAGGCTTTGGGCTCCCTTAATGCGCAGTTGCTGGGGTGTACGTTACACCACTGAAGTGAAAGGGAAAGGAACTTAGCCAATGAAAACGGAGAAACACAACAAGCAAATACTAATGAGGAAAATATGCAAGATCTCGCAGCCTTCTAAAAATATATTGTTCTGACAGAGGACATCAGTAATGCCTCGACCGAAAAGTGTGTACAAAATGTTGGGTTTGAGTTTAAGAAATACGTTGACGTGGGATCGTGGCCTAAATCACTAAGTAATAATTTTATTGATTGTATCCTTTCATATGAAATGAGTTATTTTCAAAATAAAATCCAAACAATATATATTCTGTTTCGGAAAGAGAATAAAAAGGACAAAAGAGATCATTTTCGAATAATCATTTCAATAAAAAAACTTAAAAAAGGCCAAGTGGTGGAAAGATCTTGGCTATGTTATTCAACTAGTATTGGTAGTGTTTTTTGTTTGACCTGCAAACTTTTTTTCTAAAACAAATCTCAATACACAACTGACTTTTTTGATAGTAAGTACTTAACAAGTTGTTTAGAAAATCAGGAAAATTCTATTGAACATAAAAATTCAGTGTTAGTTTGGTTGACATGAAAAGAAAATAAGTCTGTTTTACAAGGGAAGGACATGACTAAGGAAATTCATTTGGGGACGAGACTTTGTGTATTAGCAGTACTCCTCCTTTAGGACAGTGGTCTTGAAACTTTTTCAACACACGGAGCCCCTAGAACTTGAAGGTGCTTTCGTGTAGCCCTTGGAACTTCAAAGTGTTTTCGTGGAACCACTTGAACTAGAAAGTGTTTTCGTGGAACCCAATTCCATACACACACATCGAAGAATATGTCTCAAAGTAATATTTAAAATAGATCAACATGTTACAGGCACTTCATGTAAAAGCAATTCAAAAAAGTATTTGCATTTATTATTAAAAAAATTCTACTCTAATTTTGTTAATATAATTTACTCATTCAAGTGTCACCTATCCATGCATTATATTTAGTAACTGAGATATGGGCTTCCTTTTTTTTCACACGGTCAAAGTCTAGGTTTATTGAGATTAAGTGCAATAGCATTACTTATTCTGAGCTTAATTTGCTTTTATACTTTGTTTTTATAATCACTTACGGTGAAAAATATCTTTCACTTAAACACAATGCTCTGAAGGGCATAAAAATGTTCATAGATGTGTGAGAAATCCCGTGTATTTTGCATGAGAGAGAGTTTGAAACCTAAAATTTAGAAGCTGTTCTTGCTTAAATTTAGATTTTAACATCAACTCTGTTAACATGTTCGTTTTCCTACATTATAGGTGTTGTTTTCCACAAATGTAAAAAGGTGCATTTTTCATTAGAAAACTATTTAGTTTGCAAGACATTGTGCTAACTAACGAATATAAAATTATCTCATGGAACCTGAATAGTAAACAATAGAATATTCATAATCTAGTAGAAAGTATATACATATAAAGTTTAAAAACGTTTTATTATTCTTTTATTACTTTATAATAAAAGTTTAATAAGTGTTGAAAAATAAGGTTATTATAAAGGAATAAAATGTTCAGTGTTAATTGAATAGGGGGGGGGGGTGATAAGCTATAGATATTTGTAACTTATAAACTTCATAGAGAACGTGAATCCCCTTTTACATACATAATTGTTTCTTCTAGATTTCTTATTGTGACTCGTGGAACCCCTGAGTATGCCTTGTGGAACCCCAGGTTTCCATGGAACACAGTTTGAACACCACTGCTTTAGGATGTTCGACCCTGAATGTAATAGTGCCGAACAGGCAGTCAATTAAGAGAAAATAGCAATCGAAATTAATACTACACAATTCATTTTATACAATTAAGTTTTAATCAGCTCTAGTGATGCAGTGGCATAGGTGATAGCGTACCTACATTTTTAGCAATCGGTCAGGGTTCAAGTCGCGCGGTAGACTTGCTTTTTTCAATTCATTTAATTATTTTTACAATTAAATAATTTTTCTTAACAAAAATTTTATATAATTTTAAAATAATTGTAATAATAAAATATCATCAACAATTTTACTCATTATAAAACTATTTTTTTATCTAATTATAAAACTATTTGTAATTATTTTACTTTTTAAAATACAAAATACTTATATAAAATATCATTTAATATAATATATTTTTATAATACATATTATTTATTAATAATGTTATACTAATTAATATTATAATAATAAATTAATATTTTAATATATTTATAAAATATAATATAAATATTTATATAATTAGTTTTTAAAATACAAAGTAATTACATAAAATATTTAATAAGCCTTTTTTAAATAAATTTATTTAATTGTAAAAATAATTAAATCAATTGGAAAAAAAACAAAGCAAGTCGATATCCGGACTCGAACCCTAAAAGACCGCGTGGAATGCAGGTGCACTACTACCTATGCCACTGCATTGCTGGAGCTGAAAAAAAACTTTATTTTATAAAAGCTAAGTATGAATTTCGAAGGCTATTTTCTCGGAACTGTCTGTCTATTCGGCGCTATTAAATTGACAGTTGAACACCCTAAAGGAGTACTACTATTACCCAAAATCTCGTCCCAAATGAATTTCCTTAGTCGAGCCCTCCCCTAGTTAGATAAACAGTTACAGGAGCAACTAAGAAAATATACACAATATAATATTACCACAATGTCCTCAAACGTGTTATTACGGTAGTACAGTATTTGGCTATAAGAGGTTTAGCATTTAGAGGTACCGAGGAAGTTTTTTGTTCTTCTTAATGGTAATTTTATGGGTGCCTTGGAACTGTTAGCAGAGAGTTCGACGCATTCATTCGTGAACATACTGAACAGCGAGAATTATGACCAACATCATTGATAGCATACTTATTAAAAACAATATCTCAGCAAAGAATTGAGATCATGGGCAAACAAATCATTAAAACAATTACAACTCAAATAAATAATGACACAAAGTACTATTCAATTGTGATGAATTCAACCCCAAATATGTCCCACAATGACCAATTTGCTATTATACTACGATATTGTTTTCGGGGAAAAGTGTATGAAAGATGAGTCTCAGTAATAAAGATTAGTAGTAACATTCGGTTGTACTTATTTAATTATCTACCAGAATTTTTAGAAACAAATGGACGGCTATTGGATAATTGTAGAGGACAGTCATTAGACAACGCTGCCAATATGTCCGGTCGATATAATGGTGTGAAGTTCTTTTAAAAGAAAAAAATAATAATAAACTCGCTAATCATGTATTGTATGCTGCACATTCTCTTAGTCTGGTTGGTGCAGAATTAGTTAAGGTTGAAACTGTGAACTTTTTGGTTTAGTGCAACAAATATATGTTTTCTTTTCTGCTTCGACCCGTAGGTGGGAACTTTTAAATCGTGAAATTAAACTGAAATTTACTTTAAAAAGTTTAAGTCAGACCAGATAGTCTTGTCACTACGATGCTGTTGAAGCCTTAAAAGATGGTAATAACATGAATATTCTTAAAACATTTAATGGCAATGAAAATAAAAAAATTGATTTTCGAAAAAACGCAGTAAATTTTTTTAAAATAAATTAACAAAATTCGAAACTGCCATTTTTATTATATTTTAGGAAGAAATTTCTGAAAGATTTAATTCAGTTAACAAAAAATTACAAGCTCCTGGTTTGGACATCTGTGAAGGAAATAAGTTAATTATGTCAATAAAAACGTTTATAAACAATGTACATGAATCAGATAAAAAACTAAAGGAGTATCAAGACGCCGCCAAAAAATTAAGCCCTAGTGTAAAAACAGAATATAGTGATGTGAACAAGAGACAGGTTATTTCAAAATTTGCAGATAAATCGACAAAACAAGCTCTGTATGGGACAGAAAAATTTAAAAGTGATACTCTTATTGTTGCGTTAGATAAGCTAACCCTTGATTTAAATAGAAGTCAAGTATATGCAGAATATAGTATTTAAATTTTTGATGAATTTGCAAGATCAAAGTAAGGAGAACGTCGACCAGGACAGTGTACTACCTATTCAGATGACGTAGATCAACATTTAGTAAATGAAGATGTTTAACTCAAAACTTATCTAAAACAAACTGAGCTGTCCTATACTTGTAGTGATATGTTAAATTTAATTTTTGAAAAGAAACTTGTTGACTTTTTTCCAAATTTGTTACTGTTTTAAAGATTTTTATAACGCTCCCTATCACTAGTGAAGCAGAGCGTGCATTCTTTAAAACGTCCTATATAGAAATATAGGACAACAACGCCAAATACTAGACGTACTTATTTATCACTTTTTTCTATAAATACTGATTTCACTAAAGACTTAAAATGTGACGAGAAAATAAAAGAATTTGCAATAAAAAGGCAGAAAAGGTTGTTTTTTTTTGTAAATTATGTTATTGTTTATAACGAATTTAAATTGTTTGAAATAAAAAAAATCCTTAAGGCTCCCCGTTGACACGCCACCACGAAAACCCGAGCGTAATGTTAAACCTATGGAGTTTCTTATAATTCAATTTACGTCTAAGGTATTGCTTTTAATTGTATGAAACAAAATGCATCCTAAAGATAAAATAAAAATTAATGCTTCTCTTAATTTCATTTTTTAAAAAAAAATTTCTAAATATTTTTAAATCTTTATTAAAAATTTGAAAATTTACATTTAGTGTGTTAAAACGATCATAAAAATATTTTCAATTATCGGATAAAAAAAGTAAAAATGCGGAATTCCTTTATTTTTTATGCTCTTTCAAACGCATATACTTTAAAATTTTTAAACTAATTTATTTGAGAGTAATTAAAAAAGTCAGCATTGCATATTTGGAATGAGGGGAAAGTAAACTTGTAACTCCGCCTTCTTGCGGAAGGATACATGAAATTTCCCTGCGTTCCCTTGGTGAAAGGTGGTAATTTATGACTCTTCAGTGGATTGTGTAACAGAGATGTCCCCCCCCCAAAAAAATGGGTCTTGTTTTCTAAGAATCTATAGCGCATTCAAGATACTCTATTTACAATTATATCATTCTTTTTGAGTTTGAGTCTGTGCTTGAAAATAACTACAAATATGTTTTGTACAAAAAGCTATCCTCTGTTTTTTATTCCCCATCTTTCTTAAAATTATTTATGTATACTAAATAAGTTATATTTTATTAATAATTAAAATGAACAATTAATATTTATTAAATGCATCTTGAATTGCCAGTATAAAAGTGTATCAGTTTTCGCATTCTTTTCTTACATATCTCCAAAATCGAAATTCGTGTGTTTTTTTCCAAGTTTAATTTATTTGAATATCAGCTGTTTTAAAACTTATTTTGCACAGTTTATTTCAGTTATTAAATAAAATGGATCATCGTCGCAGCTTCAAAAAAGTTATTTCTTTTGGCTAAATGAAAAAAGAATATAGGACAGAATTTCAGGAATTGGAAAGAAAAGTGTGTATTTTTTCTTTTTTCTAAATTCTTTTTCCCCTGTTCATTTCAAATATTGTGAAAGTTTCCACATACTAAATGGATTTATTGATCATCGCATTTTAAATAAGATTCAAATATTCGGAAGATGAAATACCATTGAACTATATGACATTAATTTAAAATAAATCAGAAAGTTTTCCATAATTTTAAGAATATTTTTAGTAACATTAATAGTTTCTTCTTAAAACATATAAATTTTAATCAATTTATTTACTATTACTACTGATGTTTTTATTCCATTTTTATTTCCTTCACTGAAAATTCAACTTACAAATAACATTGCAGAAATTTTTTTTTAAATTTCTGTCTGGAAAGCAGTATCTACATTTTGCATTTTCATTTATACATGTGTTTCGTATATTATTCAAGATAAGTCATCAATGCTTTTTTTTTTTCAAAATGAATTCTAAGCGAATGCGCTATGAAGAATGCACCCCTGCAAGTACAAATACAGGCAAATGGTTCCAAAATTTTAAAGTTCAAGCCCAGCACCACTAAAGACCCATTGTGTAGGGGCGTGATGCACGTTAAATCTGTCGAGAGCTCAAACGTCCTTCCTTTGGTGTGGTGTGGTAGTTAGGAGATGAGGTGCTATCTCAGGTGTCATCCTCGTCACTTGACCATGGTTCAAAATTACGAGGTCCGTTACCAAAAGCTCTCGTGTAGCTGAACAGTGTGATGTTAATATTCACTCACTCACTTCACAATTTTAATGTTTGACATCTCAGGAATTGGAGATTTTTCCAAAAAATCCCGGGAAATTCTGATTGGAATGGGGTTGCACGAAAATACTTTCTAGTTCTAGGGGTTCCGCAAAAGCACCTTCAAGTTCAAGGGGTTCCATGAGTTGAAAAAGTTTGAAGACCACTGCTCTAGAGCAATATATGTTATTTGCAACAGACTCCGTAATTCTAAGCCAAGTGTGGCCAACCCGCGGCCTTGAATAATTTTGCGACCCTCGAGATTCATTACGAAATACGATTATTTTGTACAACCATAACTGTTTCTATTTTATTACATTTCTTTTGTTTTAATACATTCTTAGAAGTATGCGGTATTGCAGCGCAGCATCACAATCGATTCCTGTAACTCCATTGCGCTGCCTATTGCTAGAGTTAGACATATTTGATCATTGCATTATTATTATTAAATTATCTATGCTTGCATAGATGAAAAATGATGAATCAATAATTCATTCCGTTTTAAAATTTAATTCCAATAAATGTTTGTGATATAGGTCCAAATATAATATAAAAATGTATAATTTTTGTTTGCAGCCCGCAGGATTATATTGTTTTTCCGAAGTGGCCTGCAAGGTCCTTTGAGTTGGCCATCCCGGTTCTAAGCCAAGATCGGATAACGAGAATGACACTTGAGTTTACAGTTTCTTTGTATTCTTCATGACCTTTTTTGAACTTGGGAATCTCGCGTCTTTAGCCATTATGGTATCTGATCCTCCACGGTTTTAAATGCTGATTTCAATTATTTTTATTGTTATTTATAAAATATATTGCTGGCTTCTGTTTGTGATATTAAAGATATCACATTAATGTGATAAATAAGAAAAATATTTAGTATGATGGGGGGGAAGGTAATTAAAATTGAAATCTCGAATACAATAGCTTTAAAACAAAAACTATGGCAAACATAGCTTCCTTTACCAGTTTCATTCGAGTTTTTGTAACTGAATTTATATTAGAAATTCCAACACTAAAACTGTTCTTCCAGAAAATTGTGTGGGCCCCAAAACTACTTTATCATTGGCATAGCTAGGTATCCAAAGGCCTTGGTGCAAAAAACAAAAAAAAACAATAAAGAGAATATTGGTTGAGACCTCTTAATGACCTCTTTAGCAATTTCACACGCACAAATGAAAATAATAATTACAGACATTTAGAGGACATACCTAAAATCAAATATTCTCATTTGCAAGGAACATACAATCCTCTTTCTACTCTGTTCAGGGTCATACATTAACTTCTAGGTCCAGCCAAATTAACTATAACCATTTCAGAAAGTGTTAATTATATCGTGGGGAAGTTTTCTTTGACACTTAATGCATTTATTTGAATCTAAGCAACACTTTTTTTCTTCAATATTATTGCTATTGAAAATCATGTGCAGCTTAGAATTGAAGGTAGAAAAATTTATGAAGAGAATGAGATGAGGAAATTGAACATACTGATAGTTAGAGGTCATGGGTTCATTTCAGGTTCATGTATGAATTTAAAAGTTTTTAATACTAGTAAAAGAAATTAATTATTTACTTCTCATTCATTTTTTTCAACTTCATAAATACTGAATATTGATGCACCTTTTCAAACTATTTTTTATTTTTTCACAAAGGCATATTGACAACTTGGGATGCGGCTTAGAATCAAAGGTAGATTAGATTTGAATATAAATACGGTATGTACTAGTGTCCAATCACTAGCATACACAGACTACTTTCATGGGAAGGGTTATATTTTTTAATAAGCTTAAACTACAGCACTGAGGCATAATCTTTATGCTAAAAATTAAAAATCTATTGGTCTATGGGAGGGGTTTGAATCTTAAATCCCACTATGTATACCACTCAGTTCATTAATTAATAAACTGTGCAAATTTGAAGAATTTATGTCAAAATTTGCATCAATAATTTAAATTACATTTCATTATTTAAATTCCATTATTTTTACAAAAAGTTCAATTTCAAGCTTTAGAGATACTGAATCATGTTCTCTATTTTAGATGGTAGTTCTGAAACTTTTAAGTTTGTTTTAATTGCAAAAAAACTAAGAAAAATAAGACAACTTATACACAAAGTTATTGCATTTGAGCATGCACCAGGATGATTTTCATTATTTTTTTTTAAATTACACCCGCCAATGTCCACTTGGACATAAGGCATCTTAGTTTAGTACAAAACAGGACTTTTATTATGGATTGTATATTACAATATTTGCTGAAAGTTATTGATTTGGTGAAAATAGTCTACAGGGCTAATATACACAAATACTCCTTATTAAAATAATTTTACATTAAAGATGCAAGGGTTCATGGAAAGAAAATAACCATGAAGAATCTGAGGGCTTTGATTTAATTGCATGATTTTACTGACAAAAGGGCTTTACTTTGCCCAAATCTGCCAATTATTCATTAATTTACTAGTTACCAAGTACATCTTGCAAACAGTTACAAATATATATGTAATATAATAAGTGATAGTGTAATATCAAATATATATCAATATAAAAATTTAAAAAAAAGAAAAATGCAAGAATTTGTTGCCAATGAGTCAGTCTGAAAATAAGGAGAAGAAAACTATTAAAGCATATTGCAGATGTCTCCCCCACATTTACCAAAGACAGTAAATCCCATGAGAAAGAAGAAAGATTCCTAAACTGTTTCACATTTTTAAAATCTGTACTCATCTAAAGAAGGTAAACCACGAAAGAAAAATCCTCTGGATAAAAAAACAAGCTAGTAATTTATGTCTTATTGGAAATTTCTTAAGCAAAAGAAAAGAAAGTTTAAATTTAGAAGTTTAATATGTTTGAATACCAAAAAAAAATAATAAATAAATAAGATAAAGCCTAAAATACAATAAATCTAAATTAAGAATAATGAATGAGGAAGAGAAGATAATATTATTCATATTCTTTACAAATTGTTTTAAAGTCAATCTTAATTTTTTTTCTTTGAAAATTATTGCATTCTACAAAAAATATTTATTCACTGTTTTTTTAAAAAATTACCAGTACAGCTGGTTTAAAATAATGGTTCTTCACGGAAAGTGTGATTATAAAACATCAAGTCCTTTTTAAGCTTAGGAGAAACTAGTTTAAATAACTGTTTGATGCTTAAAAAACTGAATATTTCTATAGAAAGGAGCAAAAAAAATTAAATATATTAGGATTTTCCCAATTTTTTTTTATAGTACAATTTAAAATTCTATAAAAGGTGCTAATTTAAAAAAAAATTGAAACTGTTGTACATTTTTTTTATGCAAATGAATTCTAAGATCAGTATAACAAGTTCCAACTAGTTAAGCACATGTCACAGAAAATCAAAATATAAACCATATTAAGATTTGTTTAAAACAAAAGTAACAATTACAGAAAGAAAAGAAAATCAGAATATTTACCTTTTACAGGTTTTTTCTTCCTCTCTTTATTATTTTCTGATGACATTTTTATCGAAATTAATAAACTATCAAGTAACAGTTAATGATTTAAGCACATCAATTATTTCTTATAATAATTATTTTTAGTGATTTCTGTACAAAAATTGCGCTTCATCCAAACTCCTATTAAAACACTTACAAAAATATATAAGCAATCGCGCCTTTTAATTGTTTTGTTGCCAATACTGCAAAACAAATTTTGCAGTTTAATAAAAAGAAATTAAATTCATGAACAATTTGTCAAACGGCGTCTAGTGTTTTTTGTCGAAATTAGTGATTACAATAATCTTTATTACAATTACTTATTGTTTATCAAATTACGGGAAGTCCTTAATAAACGGGGTTTTAAGACACTTCAAAATACTCCAAAGCTCCAAACAGAGAGAGTATCATTCGAATCTGGCTGTCGTCTATTAGATCAATTATTTTTATGTATTCTCTTTAAAAAATGTAATTATATTTTGGATTATATTATGTTGCTGAAGAACCGAACTCCACACACACACCACTTATTTCTGTTTCTAAATTATTTCGTGCTGTGATGCAGCCAGAAGTCAGAAGAAATATACTATATCAAATACTGTTACAATCCTTTGCATTCCGTTTTTCAAAATTTATTTTTCAATTACAAACGCAGTTTTAAGGTGAAAGACTTTCGTTGTTTAACATCTTAAATGACATATAGGTGGCGTTGGCTATTGCGAAATTTTTGGCACAAATATTTTTCTAAAGATTCCCAAGAGGGCAGTGGCGTAACGGAAAATAACTGCCCCCCCCCGCAAGGTGAGGTCTTGGGCCCCAAGCTGGATCTTATATATATATATATATATATATTTAATATATATATATGTATATATGTGTATATATATATGTTTATGTTTATGTATATGTATATGTTTATGTATATATATATATATATATATATATATATATATATATATATATATATATATATATAGAACAGTAACAAATGGTTTTAAAACTTATATCACTGATGCAGGTAAAATGCTGCACAATATTTTGCAAGAATTCATCAATAAGCAATGTAATAAAGCTATAATTAAAAATAGTAAAGAAATTATAGATTTTTTTAAAGATAAAAATACTTATTCAGTTCATAGTTATGACTTTGAAGATCTTTTTAACTCTATTGATATCAATGATGTAATTAGGGTAATTTTGGATAATTACAGAAATTATAACCTTAATATTAATTTACAAAAATTTAGAACTCTAATAAATTTTGTCCTAAAAGAAAATTACATTAATTTTAATGGTTCTCTGTTCAAACAAACCAAAGGTTTGCCTCAGGGTGGCCCTGCTAGCAATAGTTTGGCTAATTTATATTTACACTTTTACGAAAATAATTATATTATTAATAATGATTATTACATTTTTAGATACATAGATGACATAATTATTTTTGGTAAAAATAATAATTATAATCCCAATATCAATTTTTATCCGGAATATTTAAAGCTTCTTAAAATTAATAATAATCCTGTTACAACTAATTACTTGGATGTATCATTATATATTAAGGACTATAAATTACATAGCAATATTTATGATAAAAGAGATGATTTTAATTTTAACATTCTTAAAGTTCCATCATGGAATTCTAACTTATCCATCTCAATATATCGAAATATTATTTTGAATTATATTTATCGTAACAAGGTATTAGTTAGTGATAAATCTAATATATATTTAAATATTAATAACTTTATTAAACATTGTATAGAACTAAGTTACCCTATTAAATTTATAAAATGTTATATAACAGTTAAATAAAAAAAGTTTTTTCAGTTATACAGTTTATAGATAGATGGCGCCTCTAGCTATGTAATTTTGTAATAATATATTTTATTAAAAATTAATCGTTTATGTCTGGATGGTATTTTTATTTTCTATAAATTTTAAAATAAAATATAGAAATTTTAAAAGTATATATATATATATATATATATATATATATATATATATATATATATTGTAACATTGCTACTTTCTCAATACATAATAATTATATGCGTTACTGTTATTGTCCATAAGAAGCGAGTATGTACAGTCGGTCGAAAAAATAGTCGAGCACCGTGACCCTTTCCAAAAATGATTGAAAATGGAAAACGACCTTTTTGGAAAGGGTGTCAGAATCGTGTCCCTTGGGGTGTGTTGATTGAAAATTTTTTCCTCTGAAACAAAATATGGGGCGCGAGAACTAAAAAATTGTTTCATCCTGGATGAGGGGTCAAATGAAATGGAGACTTGTCCCGCTGGGCAACGACCCATGTCATGGAGGGAGGGACAATGAGACTAGTCAAGCTGGGGGAAAGCAGCGACCTATAAAGTGTAGGCATTACAACGTTGGTATGTCGAGAAAAGACAGAGAATCATTCCAATAGGGGTGTTGTTGGAACATTGGAGGCAAGCCATCTCACGACGTTGCCCTCTTGGCGTGGGGCCCTCGTCTACGTGAGTGGACCCTCGTGTGACCAGGGTCCTGACAATTTAAGCGTCTCATTTTCACATCAATCGACCCTTGCACCCGTATAGTATTGCGTTTCTCAGTACCCTCTTTCCAGGGGGAATAGAAAAAGGACTGTGGGAAATAAAAATGTTGGGCTGCCAAGCGTGTACGGGACCCATGGTATAATGTCCGATCCGGGCTGGAAATGTTTAAATTGTGTGATTCCCTTGTATCCGCGCTACGAGGAAACCTCTGCATTTGAATCTATACGATAATAACATTGTGTAGGTCGAGGAGGGAGCCGAGGAAAGAGATTTGATTCAAAGGGAAAAAGACGTGTTGAAAAAGGAACTTGACGAGTTGAAAACAAAAGAATATGAATGGAAAAAAAAGAATATGAATGGAAAACAAAAGAATATGAATGGAAAACAAAAGAATATGAGTTGAACGCTAAAGAATATGAGTTGAACGCTAAAGTACAAAACATGTCAGTTGAAAATAAAATATTGAAAAATTTGTTGCAAGGAAAAAGAGTGGATAGAATCTCTTTCAATACATGGCGTTGGAAAAACAATAGTGTAAAAAGGTTGGTTCGACCTCGTTCAACCATCTCTCAACTTTCGAGTTTACTAGCAAACCTTTGAAACTAAATCATGTAAGCTTCTCTAAAAAAAAAAAAAAAAAAAAAAAAAAAAAAAAAAATTTTTTTTTTTTTTTTTTTTTTTTTTTTTTTAGAGAGGTAGAATGTTTTAAACTTTTTGAGCTCTGCCAAGAGTTTGGTTGTCAAGCTCCTAAAAGATATTTTAAACTTGCCTCACATTCTTTTTTTGGCTTTTGCGATATTTTATTTTATTAGCCTTCCATTGTGAATCTTACACAATGTTCCAGGGACAGTCTCAAAAAATGTGTCAACCTTCCATTGTGAATCTTACACACAATGTTCCAGCCACAGTCTGAATCAATGTGTCAGAGTTTTTTTTTCTTGTCGTTTCCAAACCCCCCGCCAATGGAAGAATGATTCCTGGTCCCGAGCTCCAGCAAACATTCTCCCATGGCTGTTCCAAACCCTCAATTTGTATACTATATGGAATGTCACCCTGATTTGCTTTTCATCTTTCACATTTTATTGGTCTTGCACAATGTTCTAACAATTGTGTCAGAGTTTTTTTCTTGTCGTTTCCAACCTTGACTCTGAGAGTAGCCCAAAAAAATGGGAGATGAATGACTGGTCCCGAGCTATGCTCCTTTCCAGTCATCCATCTCCCATTTTTCTGGGGAATCCCTGTCCTCTACGAGGCTGCTCGTATGGGGTTGGGCGCCCTGCAGAGAGGACAGGTATTCCTCACCTCCAGGTGTTGCAGTAAACACCGCATGTGAAATACATGGCCACAATGCGTCTTTTCTGGCCAATGCATCGGACTCAGACAGATGGAACACGTCTCGGGTATTTGGAAGACGCTTTCGGGCCATTTGAGTGCAAAACAGCCATCCAAGACGGCTTGAGCCAAGAGAATCCAAGGGGCCAACGGTTGAGGTCCATGTCGCCTCCAGGCCTTGTACGCCAATCGATACAATTTGGGAAGGGCCAAGACCGTCCACAGAGCTTGCAGAAAGGCCCCCTTGCCTTGGGCCGCCTGCTGTTCGAGGTAATCACTGTAAAGTTCGGAAGGTTCAGAAGAGGTGAGACATTCAAAGGTGGGCAGGTCGTCGATGGGCTCGGGATGGGGCAACACTTTTCGTAAAAGGTCTCCCAGGTCCACGGGGGAAAGAGCAATGACGTCGGACGGAGTGAGAGTCTGTAACTGGGCTCGAAACTGCATCATAAAAGTAATGTACTCGGCCAAATGGGCCTCGTGGTATTCGGCCAGGTAGATTTGAAAGGCTTTGTCAGACTCCATTGTCTCGTATGAGGCAAAAAGGCGTCCGAATCGTGCTTTTGAGAGAAGAGCGACGCGCAGAAAGTGCTTTTGGATTGGCTAGACAGGAGGAAGATCCTGTGAGGGTTCTTTCAAAATGGATGGCATCATCTCCGGTCCCGCCGGAAGCCCTTTCAAGGTGGCAGAAAGAGTAGGATCCACGGGGCCCTGTCTCCAACATTGACAGTGAGCTCGTGTCAAACATTCGAGCGAGTGTAAAGACCCGTCCCGTACGACGACATGATTGAAGCGTTTCACGATAAAATAGTGTTCGGGGCGTCAAAGACATTAAAACAATGGCAAGTGTCGGGTCCTTCCGTGCAGGCATCTGCACTATAGACACAATCGGAAAGATGGAATCCATGCTCGCTCAAGACCACCTGGACGGGAATGGGAAAGTGGGTCGCGAGTTGTTGAAATTTCACAATACCCGCTAAACGTTGCAAGCGTCGTCTATAAGACGACCAGCGTGAGACGTTGTCTCGCAAACCTGGGAGAAATTTTTTTTCCAATTCACCCAGGAGAGAATCGAACGAGGTCATCATGAAGAGAATAAGAAATGTTGACAACAGATTAAACCAAATGAAAGCTCGAGTGAAAGGCTCAACCTTTTTTAAACACTCTCCAATCTTTCTAAAAAAAAAAAAAAAAAAAAAAAAAAATTTTTTTTTTTTTTTTTTTTTTTAGAAAGATTGGAGAGTGTTTAAAAAGGTTGAGCCTTTCACTCGAGCTTTCATTTGGTTTAATCTGTTGTCAACATTTCTTATTCTCTTCATGATGACCTCGTTCGATTCTCTCCTGGGTGAATTGGAAAAAAAATTTCTCCCAGGTTTGCGAGACAACGTCTCACGCTGGTCGTCTTATAGACGACGCTTGCAACGTTTAGCGGGTATTGTGAAATTTCAACAACTCGCGACCCACTTTCCCATTCCCGTCCAGGTGGTCTTGAGCGAGCATGGATTCCATCTTTCCGATTGTGTCTATAGTGCAGATGCCTGCACGGAAGGACCCGACACTTGCCATTGTTTTAATGTCTTTGACGCCCCCGAACACTATTTTATCGTGAAACGCTTCAATCATGTCGTCGTACGGGACGGGTCTTTACACTCGCTCGAATGTTTGACACGAGCTCACTGTCAATGTTGGAGACAGGGCCCCGTGGATCCTACTCTTTCTGCCACCTTGAAAGGGCTTCCGGCGGGACCGGAGATGATGCCATCCATTTTGAAAGAACCCTCACAGGATCTTCCTCCTGTCTAGCCAATCCAAAAGCACTTTCTGCGCGTCGCTCTTCTCTCAAAAGCACGATTCGGACGCCTTTTTGCCTCATACGAGACAATGGAGTCTGACAAAGCCTTTCAAATCTACCTGGCCGAATACCACGAGGCCCATTTGGCCGAGTACATTACTTTTATGATGCAGTTTCGAGCCCAGTTACAGACTCTCACTCCGTCCGACGTCATTGCTCTTTCCCCCGTGGACCTGGGAGACCTTTTACGAAAAGTGTTGCCCCATCCCGAGCCCATCGACGACCTGCCCACCTTTGAATGTCTCACCTCTTCTGAACCTTCCGAACTTTACAGTGATTACCTCGAACAGCAGGCGGCCCAAGGCAAGGGGGCCTTTCTGCAAGCTCTGTGGACGGTCTTGGCCCTTCCCAAATTGTATCGATTGGCGTACAAGGCCTGGAGGCGACATGGACCTCAACCGTTGGCCCCTTGGATTCTCTTGGCTCAAGCCGTCTTGGATGGCTGTTTTGCACTCAAATGGCCCGAAAGCGTCTTCCAAATACCCGAGACGTGTTCCATCTGTCTGAGTCCGATGCATTGGCCAGAAAAGACGCATTGTGGCCATGTATTTCACATGCGGTGTTTACTGCAACACCTGGAGGTGAGGAATACCTGTCCTCTCTGCAGGGCGCCCAACCCCATACGAGCAGCCTCGTAGAGGACAGGGATTCCCCAGAAAAATGGGAGATGGATGACTGGAAAGGAGCATAGCTCGGGACCAGTCATTCATCTCCCATTTTTTTGGGCTACTCTCAGAGTCAAGGTTGGAAACGACAAGAAAAAAACTCTGACACAATTGTTAGAACATTGTGCAAGACCAATAAAATGTGAAAGATGAAAAGCAAATCAGGGTGACATTCCATATAGTATACAAATTGAGGGTTTGGAACAGCCATGGGAGAATGTTTGCTGGAGCTCGGGACCAGGAATCATTCTTCCATTGGCGGGGGTTTGGAAACGACAAGAAAAAAAAACTCTGACACATTGATTCAGACTGTGGCTGGAACATTGTGTGTAAGATTCACAATGGAAGGTTGACACATTTTTTGAGACTGTCCTGGAACATTGTGTAAGATTCACAATGGAAGGCTAATAAAATAAAATATCGCAAAAGCCAAAAAAAGAATGTGAGGCAAGTTTAAAATATCTTTTAGGAGCTTGACAACCAAACTCTTGGCAGAGCTCAAAAAGTTTAAAACATTCTACCTCTCTAAAAAAAAAAAAAAAAAAAAAAAAAAAAAAAAAAAAAAATTTTTTTTTTTTTTTTTTTTTTTTTTTTTTTTTTTTTTAGAGAAGCTTACATGATTTAGTTTCAAAGGTTTGCTAGTAAACTCGAAAGTTGAGAGATGGCTGAACGAGGTCGAACCAACCTTTTTACACTATTGTTTTTCCAACGCCATGTATTGAAAGAGATTCTATCCACTCTTTTTCCTTGCAACAAATTTTTCAATATTTTATTTTCAACTGACATGTTTTGTACTTTAGCGTTCAACTCATATTCTTTAGCGTTCAACTCATATTCTTTTGTTTTCCATTCATATTCTTTTATTTTCCATTCATATTCTTTTGTTTTCCATTCATATTCTTTTGTTTTCAACTCGTCAAGTTCCTTTTTCAACACGTCTTTTTCCCTTTGAATCAAATCTCTTTCCTCGGCTCCCTCCTCGACCTACACTATTTTATTATCGTATAGATTCAAATGCAGAGTTTCCTCGTAGCGCGGATACAAGGGAATCACACAATTTAAACATTTCCAGCCCGGATCGGACATTATACCATGGGTCCCGTACACGCTTGGCAGCCCAACATTTTTATTTCCCACAGTCATTTTTCTATTCCCCCTGGAAAGAGGGTACTGAGAAACGCAATACTATACGGGTGCAAGGGTCGATTGATGTGAAAATGAGACGCTTAAATTGTCAGGACCCTGGTCACACGAGGGTCCACTCACGTAGACGAGGGCCCACGCCAAGAGGGCAACGTCGTGAGATGGCTCGCCTCCCATGTTCCAACAACACCCCTATTGGAATGATTCTCTGTCTTTTCTCGACATACCAACGTTGTAATGCCTACACTTTATAGGTCGCTGCTTTCCCCCAGCTTGACTAGTCTCATTGTCCCTCCCTCCATGACATGGGTCGTTGCCCAGCGGGACAAGTCTCCATTTCATTTGTCCCCTCATCCAGGATGAAACAATTTTTTGTTCTCGCGCCCCATATTTTTTTCAGAGGAACAAATTTTCAATCAACACACCCCAAGGGACACGATTCTGACCTCCTTTCCAAAAAGGTCGTTTTCCATTTTCAATCATTTTTGGAAAGGGTCACGGTGCTCGACTATTTTTTCGACCGACTGTATGGAATCTATGGTAAGGACTGTAAAACGAAAGGCGCTTCCGATTTTACAGTGATTGCCATAGGTGTATGGTAGAGCGGTCAAAGCACCGGGGCCCCTGGAATCCATCTCCTGAAAACGTTGCCCTGCCTCCATTTCATGTTTCGCTGCTTTCACCCCCACTTCACCAGTCTCCCTTTCATTTGCCCCCCGGAAACGCCCCCATTTCCCCCCTGACAAGTCTCCATTTCATTTGCCCCCCGTTTTAAATCATTCGTCTGGTTTGAAACTTTTTATTTTCTCGCGTCCCTCCAAAATATTTTTCGGAGGAATTTGAAAAAAGTTTGTTTGTTCATTATGGACTGTTCATTTGCATAGTTCCCTGCACTTTGCATTTGGTATCAAAAGACGACAAAAGGGACAAAACTCTGACCAAAAGAGCCATTCTAAGAGGAATATCGACGTGAGACAGACGGTTCCCTGCACTGTTGCATTTGGTATCAAAAGACGACAAAAGGGACAAAACTCTGACCAAAAGAGCCATTCTAAGAGGAATATCGACGTGAGACGGACGGTTCCCTGCACACTTTCATTGGGTATCAAAAGACGACAAAAGGGACAAAATTCATACCAAAAGAGCCATTCTAAGAGGAATATCGACGTGAGACGGACGGTTCCCTGCACACTTTCATTGGGTATCAAAACGCAACAAAAGGGACAAAATGCATACCAAAAGAGCCATTCTAAGGGAATATCGACGTGAGACAGACGGTTCGCTGCACGGTGGCATTGGGTGTCAAAAGGCGACAAGAGGGGACAAAACTCTGACCAAAAGAGCCATTCTAAGGGGAATGTCGACGTGAGACAGACTTTGCTTGAAAAAGGCAACAGGAGGGTACAAAGAAGAAGGGGGATAAAATTCAGACCAAAAGAGCAAGGTCGATGGGAAACACCACGAGGTGAAAAAGAACCGGGGACAAGAGTCTGACAACCGAGGATCGTTTGAAAAAAGATCGTTTTCAATCATTGGGGGAAAGGGTAATCGACCGATTGTAGGGAGCCTAGGACTGTAAAACGAGAGACGTTTCCTATTGGACAGGGATGGCCATAGGGGAACGGTAAAGGCACTGGGCCCCTGTGAGGCCTACGAGAAGCCCCCCACGATTCAACGTGGAGCGCAAAAGTGGATACGACGCGTGGAAAGCGAGAAAAGTAACGAGTGTAGGGTAAAAATCTTTGGGTAAATAAGGTGGTGTCATTTTGAATCAGGGACATGAGAGGTATTCAAAGGGGTCGGGGCCACCAGACCCAAGAGAGAAAGGTGTCATAAGGCATGAAAAGTAACAACCACCCATCCAAGGGATGTATGTATTCATAAAACAGTAAAGTAATTACAAAAAAACAACAAAAAAAACACTTTTTAAAAATTTTTATGGATTAAAACAACAAAAAAACCACTTTTTAAAAATTTTTTATGGATTAAAACAACTGTCATAAAACAATGACCAAACCACGACACGTTTTTAGAGTCCATAAAGTGTACCAAAACCGCGACACATTTTTACATTAACATAAAATGTACACATGTTTCACGACAGACTTTGAGGTTTTTAAAACCCTGTTACATGTGTTGTAGGTATTTTCACCTAGGGTGCCAAAGAGAAATTCCTTTGAAAGCCACTAAAAGTGTTACCATCTCATGTGAGTTTACTGAATCAACATTCTTTTCAGTCCAACATTTTCCATCAACAAACTATCCTTTTCGACTTGAAATACATCTCTTTGGGTCTTTAATACATCTCTTTGAGTCTTTAATACATCTCTTTCAGCCTTCAGTGCATCTCTTTCAGTCTGTAGTACATCTCTTTCCATCTTAAATACATTTCTTTCGGCTTTAAAGGTGTCTCTTTCCAATGTCAAAACATTTCTTTCGGCTTTCCACTTTTTTTCTTTGAATGTCCACTCGTTTTTAAAAACGTCGCATTCCCTCTTTAAATCGGCCACGATGGGTTTCCAATAATCGTCTCGTTCCTTTTGCATCTTTTCCTTCATTTCCTTAATTTGATTCATGACATTTTGTTGCTTTGGAGACAAAACGTACAGTTCGTCCTTGAGAACGTAAAGAGACTCTTTGAAATGTATTTTCTTGTCACCGTACAACGTCCAATACGTTTCGCCTTCCAAGGGAATCTTGCAACGGATAAACTTCCAACCCGTCACTTGAATGGGGACCCCCCATTTCAAATGACGCCATTTGTCTGGCCCACGTTGAGCATAGGGATCCCACCGCACCACATTCTTGTTCCCATTCTGCTCCGCGAGTAACCTGTGTATCCCGTCGGGAAACAGAGTGCATAAAACGGCAATGCTATGGGGATGCATAGGTCGATTGATATGGAAATGGGAGGTCCCTTCTTCTACATTGTCTGGGATCCTACCATCACACGTGGCCTTGGGCTGGCTCACGTACACCAGGGTCCGAGCCAAGTGAAACGCATCTCGAATTTGGACGCATTTCTTGGCCCGTCCCATGTGGGGGAAATCATAACGAATGTTATGTTTCCAAATGTTTTGAAACGAGCTCTCCTTTTCACAAGCCAGAATCATGTGTCGATGTTGTATGTGACCCTCTAATCCGTCACACAGACACCAGAAGGGTAAAAGGACCAATTCGTCACGAATGGCTTCCATTTCCTGACAAAAGTGAGGAAAGACGTCGCGTTTCACCATAATGTGAAACCAATCCAGGTCTTGGCACAGGTAGCGTTGAATGATGCCGTGAATGTCCTTTCCCAAACCACTGGCGTCACTAAATTCGATGCCACGGGGCCAAAAGTCGGGTTTTTCAAAGACGGAATCGTAAAATCCAACAAACGTGGGGTCTTTGCAACGATCATACAGGGAGTGGGGCGTCGAGACAAAGGAATAGCACTCGCACAGGACGTCTGAATCGTCGTCATCCGGGAGGGGGTCATCGTCTTTCCGTTGAGCCACAAAGCCTTTCAAGCATTCCACGACATGTTTTATATTCTCACGCTTCATTTTTTGCCCACGAGGCCAAGAGGTCAATCCCATGCAAAAAACGCACTCGAGGCGATTCTTTAAAGAATGTTCTTCCAAAGCATGGGTGTAATAGTAATGACCAAAGGTCATGGATTCAAAGCAAAGGGGACAACGGACGACAATATCCTTGGAGGAATCTATACACGTGTAAAGCGTCCTGAGAGACATGTCAGCAGCACACCAAAATAATTCTGGAAATTTAAGATGATCCAAGTCAAACACATAAACCTTAAAAAAAAAAAAAAAAAAAAAAAAAAAAAAAAAAAATTTTTTTTTTTTTTTTTTTTTTTTTTTAGGCTTATGTGCTTGACTTGGACAATAGACAACATTTTTTACAGTCGTGGAAAAAAACTTTTAAAATCCTTCTGTTACACTACCGGTGTAAAGGTCCATCTTCTCCTTCCCTCTTGAGGTGAAGGTCTATTCGAGGGTGACACATGCACTCTTTGCAAAACGGTTCCCTCTTGAGGTGAAGGTCTATTCGAGGGTGACACATGCACTCTTTGCAAAACGGTTCCCACTGGAGGTGAAGGTCTATTCGAGGAGAGGGTGACACATGCACCCTTTGCAGTACAGTCATGGGTCTCACGACGGCCACGGGTCGGGGAACCTGAGGATCTCTTTCTTGCCACGTAAACTTTATCTCGTGTTCAAAATGTTTTTGACCCTCCTTAGGGGAAGGAATCGTATAAGGTGTATTCCGCGTGGTGCTCTTCTCGTGGCGCATGACCAGGGAACTCATCGTGTCTTGCTTAGGGCTCACCACTTCCATTCGGCAACAGGGCTTGAACCCAATCTTCTTCCCCCAACAACAGATCGTTGAGGCTGGTAAAGACTTTCTGGTCCTGATGTTCAGCCCGTCTCAACGATTTCGTTTGCAGATACGCATTTACCTTCCAATGATGAGGGAATAATCGCTTCCGGCCCAAAAGGTGTTGGTGTGGGGCCACACATCCAGGGTGGTGTCGTGATAGGTCAGGGTCAATTGGGGAAAATACGAGACGAGGGTAGGTAGAATAGAG
>BMAO01022064.1:0-43031 GCA_019973975.1 Trichonephila clavata
TAAAGGTTACAGCTAATGCTCCCTCGGTGGGGAGTTGAGCGGTTTCTCCCTCACGCAAGGGAGGGAACACACATGGCCTGGTGGTGATGAGACCCTGCGGTCGGAACACAACATCCTCCCCCCTTTTTGAGTCTACTCAGACTCAAAAATAGTAGTGACATTGAAAACACTTAGTCTCTTGGGTCTTCGGATAGTACGTCCATATCTTGACATCTTAGGCAGATTAAGAGGAGCATCTACAGGTATCATTGTACTCTCAGAGACATCAAGGGTAGCAGAAGGAACTTTAGGAGCATCAACATCCAATGGAAACATCATCTGACTCTGCCATTTCCGCAGATTGAATTTCCAAAGGAAAAACTCTCTGGATAGGACGAATGATCTCGGAATTGCTGCATCTCAGCTTTAGTGTGCGTACTTTTCCGTCCCTTCCAGGAATCAGCTCGACAACTTTGCCTAAAGGCCAGTAAAGTCTCTTCTTGTTTGGATTTTCGATGAGAACTATCTCGCAAACCTTAAAGGCTCGAGACGTCTTTATGAGCCTTTTGCACTTAAAACCCAAGAATATTCTTTACGAAACCTTCCTCTTAGATCTTTCAAAAAGTTTCGCTCGAAATTTGACCCTTCCTGAAAACTTCGCAAAATCACAAAGATCTAAAATCTATCACCTCAATAGAGGAATTTCCCATCAGGAACATTGCAGGTGTCAAAGGTACCAGGTCATCAGAATCCTCAGACACATAAGTCAGAGGACGACTGTTGACAATAGATTCGCAATCACATAAAAATGGTGAGAAGCTCTTCATACGTCAAGATTGCATTACCTAAAGTGCGTTTTAAGAGATCTTTAAGCACTCTTATGAGCCTCTCCCACCAACCTCCCCACCATGCTGCAGTGGGAGGATTAAACTTCCATTTTATGCGCTGAATCTCTGTTTCTCGTTCACATTTTTATATCCAGTCCAGGTTTTTGAACTCCCGGACAGCACCTTTGAAATTAGTTCCATTGTCAGTGTACACGACAGAAGCCTGCCCCTTCTGGCTATGAGCGTCGTAAGCACAGCAAAAAATTATTGGTTGTCACGTTGTAACCAGCTCCAAATGCACTGCACGATACACTGCACACGTGAAGAGCACAATCCACACCTTTCACAGTTTTTAGAAAAAGAGGTCCGGCAAGATCAATGCCTGTCGCTTCAAACACATTAGTAATCCCTTACTCTATCAGCCGGTAAAGATACAGATTCACTTTTAAACTGATTTTGCGTTGTATCTTTTACATTTTACACAATTTTGAATGACATTTCTGACTGTCCTCCTTGCCCTCTCAAAATCCAAAATTTTTCTCTAAGAATTGAGACTAGCATTTGCGTACCTGCATGACAGTTTTTCTTGTGATAATATTCTATTAATCTTGAGTTAAAATACAATTATTTGGTAGTAGAATAGGAGACAAGAAATTAGGATCATCCTTACGTTCCGTAATTCTAGTTTTAACCCGAAATTAAGCCTCATTGTCTATGAATGCATTTATATGTGGGATATTGTTTACTTCGGGAAAATATTCTTTTTGTATAAGCATATTAAGGTATTTTCGGCCTTTTCAATTTCGGACGTTGAAAGTTCTTTTAATTTTCTATTCTTTAATTGCTTACGACAGTTACTTAAAAATCTCAGAACCCAAGCTATCATGCGAAACAATAGAGTGGTAATTAGAGAATTTTATGGAATACCATGTTTCTCTCTTATCTGTAACGTTAAGATTACACAGCTTAATTTTTCTTCTCTCACAATCGAGAACTTTAGCCTCGCATTGTAACTCATTTATCGGCCAAGTTTTAGCATCTCCCAGTAACCAGTCTGGACCTTCAAACCATTTACTTTCTAAAAGATGTCGTGGAGAGCATCCACGAGATAGAACATCTGCGGGATTCATTCGCCCTGGAACATGTCTCCAGTTTCCCGGAGAAGAAATTTTAGCTATTTCCTTAATTCGGTTCGAAAACAAAAATCGACCATTCCCCATTATTTTTTATCCAATGAAGGGCTACCATAGAATCTGACCAATATGTTATATTTAAATCAGGTATGTCAAGTGAGCTTCTAATTGAATTAGCTAACCTGGCTCCCACACAACAAGCCAGAAGTTCCAACCGGGCATTGACACAGCTTTAGTAGGAGCTACTCTTGACTTAGCTCTAAGTAAATGTAATTTGATACCTGATGCCAATTTAGTCCTTACAAAGATGCAGGCAGCATAAGCATTTTTGGATGCATCTACAAAAACATGAAAATCTGAATCTGAATTTATTTCACAATATCTGGGGATTTCTACATTTTTAAGCAGCAAAATTTCTTTAAACCATTTATCAAATTTATTGCACAATCCAAGTGGTAGGGGACTGTCCCAAGCTAATTTCAATTTCCAAGTTTCTTGTAACCAAATTTTGGGTAATAGAGTAGCAGCCGTTAAAATCCCTAAAGGATCAAATATTCCCTGAATAGCTGATAAAATTGTTCTTTTGGTCATTTGGGTCAATTTTTCCAAAATTGCAATATTAACCGTACATCTTAGAGTGTCTTTATCCAAATTCCAAGTTAAACCTAATATATTCGTATCCCCCTCAGATTTTGAAATACATTCTTGTTTGACATTGCTTTCCCATCCCCTCAAATTAAAGCATCCATTAGACATAATTTCTCGAGCCTTATTGACAAATGACTCAATCTCCTGTGCATGTGACACGCCGGTTACACAATTATCAACATAAAAGGAATGGCGAAGCTTAGATACAATAGCTACATATTTTGAGGGAGTATTATCCAGTAAGTGATTGATAGAGGCAGCTAACAAAAATGGGCTTGAACACACCCCAAACACCAACCGACAATGCCGATAAACTATTTCCTTGTTTTCATGAGGGTAGAAAAACCTTAAAAAATCCCTATGTTTAGGCGTGACACTTATTTGTAAAAAGGCCTTTTCAATGTCAGCCGATAAGCCAATAGGGTACATACGAAATCTATCCAAAATATTCGGTATCAACTCTATTAAATTAGGACCTCTAAGTAAACAATCATTAAGCGAAGGATTATTTCCTTCTCGAGCCGTTGCATCAAACACAGGTCTTGTTTTTGTTGTTTCAGAATTCTTAAACACAGCTCTATGGGGAAGATAATTAGCATCAGTTTCGATATCTCCTTCAGAGACTTTTTCTATAATTTTTAGTGCTTCCCACTCATCAAAAATACTAGCATATTCTTTCAAAAAATTTTTCTCGCTCATTTTTTTACACGTCCTTCTAAGTCTTTTCAGAGTTAAGCCTTTGTTATCCGTAAGTTGGCCCTCTATTTTAAAAGGTAACGCCACTTCATATCTGCCATTGGGAAGTATTTCTATGTTTCTCTGAAATCTTTCAATCATATCTGAATGCTGTATCTCACTTTTAACATTTTCTACTGGATCTCTGATCCCTATAGTTTCAATATCCCATAATTCTGTAACATTCAACTGATTTAAAAACATATTTAATTGTCTTTCCCGAGTGGCAGGTACGGAAATCTCAGTATTATCATTAACTATTTGACTCAATTTACCCATTAAAGTAAACCCTAACATAGTACCAATAGCTATCAGACCCGACATTAATTTTATTGTTCTACCTGACAAAATTACACTAATTACATCAGCTCCTAAAAGCATATCTATCTCATTTAAAGAACTGCATAAATCAGGCACAATTATACCCTTTTCTTTAATTTCAGATAGAACCTGCAAATCATTTACTTTAGGCAAGTATCCACATATTTTATTTTCAGAAAGAACTTTAATTTGACAAGAAAAACTGCCATCTATACTCTTAATAATAACATCGTATAGAAAATGTTTTCTTGGAGCAGTCTCTCTGCCCCCAAACAAACCATGAACAATGGTTTGTTTTGATACCGGTTTTAAATTCAATTGATCAATTACTCGCTGAGTTAAGTAAGATTTTTGAAACCCATTATCTAGTAAACAACGCAAAACCATTTCATTATTATTACAACACAGTTTCAAAACTATAGTTTGCAAATATACATTAGTAATTAAAGACTGATTAGCAAGGGAATTACTAATGGTAGCTTTAACTGTCTCATTTTTTAAATCAAATTCTTCATTTCTATTGCATAATAAAGTGTGATGGCCTTTATCATCACAATTCATGCATTTTAACATTTTTAATCTGCAAAAACGAGCAATTATGACCTTTATTTAAGCACCGAAAACACGCACGATTTATAATTAAAATACTCTTTTTATCATGTAACGATAATTTTTTAGCAATGAGACAGTCAGATCTCCAGTGATTACATTGAGAACAAAATAAACAAAATTTTTGCTTGCCTGACCTCTCTCCTTTTGTGTTGACGAGAGCAGCACTTGTAGCCAAGAATGGCTCCTCTACAGTGGCTTTGCTTTTCTGACGTTGTGAGGACCCCAATCCAGTGCGAGCGAGGAGTATCATTTCTTCCGATTCGACCTCCCTGCGGAGAAAAGTCATCAATCTTTCGAGGGTTCGGCCGCTCCCTTGACCTTCCGAGGTCGGGTCCGTATTTCTGCTTCTCTCCCAGGCCCGTAGCACAGCCTCCGGTAAACATGATTCCACGAGGGGCTCCAAAAAATCGGCGAACTTCTCTTGCGTCCTTCCAAGCGATTCTAGAGCTAGGAGTTTGCTCTTTAAGACATCATAAAGTTCGGCTAATTCAAATTTTATTTTACCGTTGGCATTTTGCATGACTAAACCAAGCAAGTCTCTTATATAGATCTGTACAAGCAGATCTTCTCGGCCAAATCGTTCCTTGACCTGCTGCACCGCTTTGCTGTAGTTTTCCTTTGTAGGTGGAAAGCTACTTATCAGTCTGAACGTTTTTGATCCTGGAACACTGCATTGTATGAGATAATGCATTTTATCATCATCAGGAATGTCCGAATCCATGTGAATTTTCTCGAACTGCGACCAGAAATTAAGAAAGTCCTTTGGTTCACCGTTGAATTTCGTTAGTTCAAGCTTAGGAAGCTTAAACTTTCTACTGTTATTATGCGAGATCCCAGCTTCACTTTGCGGTTTACTTAGCCTTTGACTAATAGCATATTCCAGTTCCGCTGATAATTGACTCATTTTATCGCGGTATTTCTCCGCTTTCGTGAAGTCCTCTTCATATTCACTACTCCTTGTTTCATCGCTTAGAAGCAATTCCAAAATCTGCTCCTGCACGGTATCCAGCCTTGTAAATTTATCCATTAACTGTCTTTGGAAGGCATACAAGTCCGTTAATGAACTATCCTTTTTCAACGCCTCCTCAATCGAAGTGCAGCACATGGTGAAACTTGAACGCAGTGATTTCTGCTTCACTCTAAGACTTTCAACAGCCATGCTTAAAAAATCGTGGACGCCAAAAATGTGGGAAATAGAGTTTCCCTACATAAATAGCAGGTTCTTTGATAATAAAGTTAAGAGAAAAACAAATAATTGCTGCGAAGCTTACCGGAACAGTAATTTTAATTACGAGCACTCGACGTTGAACATACAAGGGTAATCCCCACGTGAGTAGTGAGGAAAAGGTTAAAGATTACAGCTAATGCTCCCTCGGTGGGGAGTTGAGCGGTTTCTCCCCTCACGCAAGGGAGGGGAACACACATGGCCTGGTGGTGATGAGACCCTGCGGTCGGAACACAACACCTTGATTTCTTCCTATTATGAGATCGATACTACAAACCGTAGAGGATTGTTTAATATTGTGTAAACAAACAGATCCTAAAACTTTATAACTAATAATATGATTATATTATAACCTCAGTGTGATTCAAGATGAAATTTGAGATTATTTCATTTTCCAAGAACTACAGAAATTTTATTAGGTTTGAAAACATAGGCAAGTAGCCCAGCTAATACATTAGTTTGAAAATTCATAATAGATCTATGCCTTGTATGTTCTATATGAAAAAGGTTTGTTAATGGAAGCATCTCCTATTTTAATATACATAAGGAAAAATTATGTTATGATACTTTTTATTTAAAATGTGTAGAAGGTATTGTTAAATGAAAAAAATTGTCAGATTTATAGCCCAATGTATTGACGCCGACAGTGGAGAGTTAATAAAAGAATCTATCCTAAATGGAAGCATCCCCTATTTTGATTTAGGCTGCTAATTTGTATATTCTATTTTCCACGCTTTTCCAATCGTTGTCCCATGATTTGCTACGTTGAGCTGCTCTAATTTGCAAAACATTATGAGCCCCTTCTCTACTCCATAGCATTTTCTGTTTGCCTTTTTGTCGTGCATTGATAAGCGTATTTACCGTAGATTCAGCAAAATTACTAGTGAACACAAGTCCATTATTTTTTCTTTGTTCATAATTTACTATTCCTGCTTTGTTATTGGCAATATACGTTGATAGCTCACGAAGCTTAGTGGATAAAGAATGATTTGCTACAATTTCTTTTATTTTCACAAATTCAGCTAGACGCTCCAAAGCCTTATCACAATTACCATGCCAAAGATGCCATTTGATATTGCTAAATAATTCAATGTTATCATCAGGTATTGTAATATTTTGAAATTTCATACTAATGTGAAACCAATCTAAAATATAAGTCATATTTTTGCAATCCTGAGAAATTGAATATGCAATAGATTTACAGTTATCTGCACCGTCTGCTAAGCAAATAACCGATGTTTCGTTTCCCATTCCTTGTTCAATGCAAGCATTTTTA
The DNA here is from genome assembly GCA_019973975.1 of Trichonephila clavata. NCBI lineage: Eukaryota > Metazoa > Arthropoda > Arachnida > Araneae > Nephilidae > Trichonephila > Trichonephila clavata. Next base: position 6,757 of record BMAO01022064.1, read on the forward strand.
AACAACGCCTTCATTGTACTTTGCTCGTCATTCTTTGCTGAAGCAACAATTGTTTTTTCTTCAATAATATTATGGTGTGGCGTCGTCACAATGGAGAAAGCGCCTCTATTCATAAACGTATCCACAGCCGGCGATCACGTGTCTTTGGTGGTATTGTGTTGTATCAGACAGCTGGACCGTCGGCGACGGTGTGTCTGGCGGACACAATGGGCCAGGCATCGCTGCATTATTTTCTATTCATGGGCAGTGATTGTACGTCTTGAATGCTGGCGCCTCTGCAGGCGGCGGCGAGGTGTTTGAAGTGCCAGATGTCAGCCGGGCCCTTGTCGCCGGGAACCTTTGAGAGGGACCGGACTTTTGTCATCTCTGCACGAATGGATGACGGGCAAGACCGTTGGTACCGGGTGCAAAACCCTGAGGTCGGCCAAAGGGGATTGATGAGGGGCGTGGAGTGAACCCGCCCCTAGAGTTTAAAAGAGTGGACTTCAGAAAGAGAAGGAAGACTCCTGATAGACTCCTGAGAGACTCGTGATAGACTCCCACGAGAGATTTCCGGAATTGTACCCTGCGGACGCAGGAAGAGACTCCGGACAGACTCCTACGAGAGATACCCAAGAGAGAGGCCTGCTGACGAAGGAGGACTCTGGAGAGACTCGGAAAGACGGCTGATAGAATACAACTAGAGATTCTTTAATAATTAGCTTAGCGTACATTTTCAATGTGGTGCCAAGACGTTACAGCTAATTAAATTGGTGGCAGCGAGGTGGGATCGGCATTTAGCTAATTAATTAAATGCCCGAATCCTTTTTTATTTAAAATAATTTTTGAGAAAAAAGAAATAACAAAGAGAAAATGCCAGCCGTGTGTGCGAGAAAAATAAAAGAACTTTAAACAACGCAAATTTCTCCTGAGTTCCTGTGGTGTCTCCATCCTTATCGTTAAAGTGTGTTCCTGTTGCTGGAAAATTCCCGGAGAGCCTGCTGTCCATTTTACTGTATGTGAATCGTGTTGGGTGAATCAACGAAAGAAACAAGCGGAGGAAAGCCGAAAACAGACCCTGATTTCCGTCGGCAGATTTTGAAGGAAGTCAAGAGTATTTACTGCTGTGAATTCCCGTCCAGGTGTGCCATAGATTTTGGCAGTGATTCGAAACAGAAAGGTGAGTCTTTTCTTTGAGATTATACTCGGGGCAGCAATTGATTATTATTATTGTTATGATTATTGTATGTAAAATTTTGGTAGTAAATAATTTACGTACTAAGTAAAGTTAGCAAACACTAGAAAGAGAGACTAGAAGGATTTTTAAAGTTTTGTATGATGTATAAATGGGCGATTTATTAGTATTGTTGTTTGTGAAATATAGTTAAGTATATAGTAGTTATACTTGTTTCGTTGGTACAGTTACTGTGCAGAGTACTGTATTGTTTTTAATATTTGCGCACATTTGTGAAATATAGTTAAGTATACAGTAGTTATACTTGTTTCGTTGGTACAGTTACTGTGCAGAGTACTGTATTGTTTTTAAGATTTGTGCGTTTTTGTCAAATATAGTTAAGTATACAGTAGTTATACTTGTTTCATTGGTACAGTACTGTGGAGAGTACTGTTTTGTTTTAGGATTTTTGTGAATTATAGTTAAGTCTAGGTCTAGTGTATTTCTAGTGTGCGTTGAGTTTTGTATAATTTTTGTGACAATTAAGCTTAGTTTTGGTTTTGTGTGTATTAGGGCATCATGGCGTACTTATTAAGGCAAAGAAAAGACGTATTGGTAGAAATGGCGAAAGAATTGGGAGTCGAAGCCGATAATACTTTACTTAAGATAGAAATTAAGAATAGAATTTGTCAGAGTGAATACTATAATGAAGAATTAGTTGAATGTTTGTTGGAGGGTGTTTTGGAAGAAAAACGTGAACGTGAAAATAAGGAACGTGAACTTGAAAAATTAAAGGGGTTTGAAGAGCGTAAACTAATGAGGGAACAAGAATTAGAACGATTGAGAGCTGTACGCCAATCGTTACAAAAACGGGCATCTCATCTAAAAGTAGAAGATAAAGTCGCGAATTGCGCACAGGAGAGTTATTTGTCAGGAAATCGGTCCATGGAAGTTAGTGAACCGATTAAAAAGTGTAGGCCGGTGAGTAATCCGGATGGTGATAGAAGTGAAAAAACCGCCATGCCTTCTGAAGTTAGAATTGAAATTTGTGACCCCCCGGTGAAACGCACGTGTGTTAATCCCTTGTCCGAAGTGAGAAGGGTAGGAAAAGAGAAGGATAAACTGTCTAGGCTTGAGAAAGGGAAAGAAGTCTATAATTTTGGAATTCGTGATTGTGAATGGAAGGTGGGGTCAAGGGTAGTTAAGGAGAGTGTTACAGCTGTGATGACGGTTGCACAGCCAGTAATAAATCATGAGGACATAGGAGTAAGTTCTCGAGGATTGATAGTAGATACGGGTTTTACTATCCCTGCAACATTGAGTTGTGAAATTAAGAATGATGAAAAGGAGGCTAGTCAACTCTCAGTTGAAAGGGGAGCGGGCCTAACAGTAGGTCATAAAAGTTTTCAAAACCCTACAATGGTTAGTATAAAAGCGGAACAGAGGAAAGGGAAAGAAATTTACGCGTGCGCCGTTGTTAGGAAAGATGTCGGAGATAAATCAACAATGCGTTTGATTCCCTTCAATTCAAAGGGTATTGATAAGAATTGGTTAGGGGCTGGTAAAATGACAAATTCAGAATTTAATTACGAGATAGATTTACCCAGAAAAAGGGATCGTAGTGCAATTTATCGTGGTAAAACTGTATCGTAGGAGGCCGGAATTTGTAAATTTTGTTACAGAAAATAGCTGGGAGGGAATAGAGAAAGAAACCTAATTCCCCTATCCGGTAAAGCTATTTATGGATTCTGACTTTAGGGGTGTTTTAAGGGAAAGTCAACTGCACTTTAAATTACCGCCTGATAGAATTAACTATTTACGAATGGTCGTTGATAGATATAAAGAAAGGTTTCCTCCAGATCCAGGGACGATTTCTTTAATGCAGAGGGATAATCAGTTAATTAGAAGAAAACCTTTTAAAATTAAAATTTTTTGGATATACCTGAGATTGATTAATTCTCTGGGAGAGGAGTTTGGGTATCCTAGGGATGTGAGTGTAATCGAGATGGGGCAGTTCAATCGTACACTGTCGGCTGTTAAGTTTAGAAAAGTGAACCGATACCCGTGCCCATGTATTAAGTATACGCGTTTGAACCAGGTGACGCGAGCCGAGTTTCATCTTTGGTTAAAAATGGAAGGTCTTGTAAAAATGAATAGCGCGGCCTCGTGGGTCAGGGTACTGGATTTGTGGAAGTGGTACTTTCGTCGTTCACTCATGCTGAGATATCAGAAGTATGCCGCATACGTAATGCCATTTGGCATTTACATTAGAAAAAGGAGTTTTAAGATCATATGCGCATCTTCTTATGGATGTAAATTAACTACTCAGGTTTTGGAACGGTTACCGCAGTTTGCTTTACGTCGATTGGTTAATATAGACATCTTGGCGCAAATTTGGAAAAATGGTGTAAAGCAAATAGACTTAGTATTAGAAGGGTTGAGGAGTGTGAGATCGGAATTCATACCGACCAAAGGTAAATTAGAGCAGTGGGAAAGTTTCTTACGCGTACATAATAGAGATGTAGTGAGTTCATTTCGTGAGCTGAGGAAGTACGAGGTAAATTGAATTTTTAATGATAGTGCCAAAATTACCCCTTTACCCGTCGTTGTAGTGGGAAAGATAATGAATTGTGGAATAACTTGTTATAAATATTGTGAGAAAGTGTGCAAAGTGCTAAGATGGAAATTTATATTTAAATTAATGTTGTTTAGCCCAAATAATTCCAAATGTCTGTATTTACAGTTTTTTTTTCTTTTTTTGTAATTTTAAAAATCATTTACTTTAATTAAAGAAAGTTATATGGAAATGTCATTGGATTAAACAGACTGGAATAAGCAGTCATTTAAAAATTTCCTATTAATTAATTTTACCTTTTTATTGTATTTTTGTGTCTATATTACTATATTACTGTATTGTGTGTATATGGTGGGAACAAAAATTTATGTGTTAGTGAAAATCTTTTGTGTCTCTCAGCCAAGTGTAAGCACATAGATGTATAGTACAGTAGTTACGTGTGATTTAACGTATAGTAATATTAGTAAAATGTTAGCATTTAACTTATTCACTTAAAACTCAAATTTTTTAAGATAAGATGTAACATTAAGAAAAGAATCCAAGATCAGAAATTTAAATTTTTATTGTAAAGTGTGTAAAATGTTATGGAATTTTGGATTTACTTATTATCATATTTTTGAGTTTTTTTTATTATTGGATTACTGTCCTAGTTGATCTCATTGTTAAGACATTCTTTTTTTGAGTCAGTCATAAGAACGGATCCAACCTTGGACCAGAGCAGTCCAGTGAAATGGACGTTTTCAGGGGGAAGGAGTTGTGACGTCGTCACAATGGAGAAAGCGCCTCTATTCATAAACGTATCCACAGCCGGCGATCACGTGTCTTTGGTGGTATTGTGTTGTATCAGACAGCTGGACCGTCGGCGACGGTGTGTCTGGCGGACACAATGGGCCAGGCATCGCTGCATTATTTTCTATTCATGGGCAGTGATTGTACGTCTTGAATGCTGGCGCCTCTGCAGGCGGCGGCGAGGTGTTTGAAGTGCCAGATGTCAGCCAGGCCCTTGTCGCCGGGAACCTTTGAGAGGGACCGGACTTTTGTCATCTCTGCACGAATGGATGACGTGCAAGACCGTTGGTGCCGGGTGCAAAACCCTGAGGTCAACCAATGGGGATAGATGAGAGGCATGGAGTGAACTCGCCCCTAGAGTTTAAAAGAGTGGACTTCAGAAAGAGAAGGAAGACTCCTGATAGACTCCTGAGACTCGTGATAGACTCCCACGAGAGATTCCCGGAAATGAACCCTGCGGACGCAGGAAGAGACTCCGGACAGACTCCTACCAGAGATACCCAAGAGAGAGGCCTGCTGACGAAGGAGGACTCTGGAGAGACTCGGAAAGACGGCTGATAGAATACAACGAGAGATTCTTTAATAATTAGCTTAGCGTATATTTTCAATGTGGTGCCAAGACGTTACAATGGCTTTTATTAACCCGCTTGAGCTTCTCAGGTTTATACAATACCGTAGCAATCATGGCCTCGAAGGATCTATCATTACCACGTGCCTTAATATGACCTCCATCTATATTAGCAACAAGCTCCGGTGTAGATTTCTTATTTGTTGGTTTAATAGCAACTTTTACCATGGTACCCCACAGATTTTACAGGAGGGTTAAATAATAAATTGAATAAGTGACTGAGAGTCACTAATCTCCGCTGAGAACAAGCAACAGGAGTTATTAATGGACTCTCAATCACTATACCAAATATTATACATATTTTTAGACTGGCACCCAGCACGAATTAAAACATATGCAGAATTAATTTGTGCAGTAGTAAAAGCTAAAACTGTGAGAATCAAAGAATTAGCACTATATGTCGCTTCCAAAGGCAATTTGCATGCCAAGATTGTTAAAGTTGAGCGGTTTGCTTTTAGAACAAAATATGTGCTTTATCATAGTACCCCACACTTATTGTTGAAGTTGAAAAGCATGCATAATGTGTTTTCGTAGTAATAAGAACAACATAGCAGGGGTATCACTTAACGAGTTATAAAAATAATCTTTTATCCAATCAAATCCGTAAGTAAATAATGAGTATAATTTACGATCATGTTTTTTGATCTTTATAGGATAAATTTTATTCTTAATGTCACCAGCAACCACGCATATAGCTAAGGATAAAGATACTATTGCAAATAGTTTTTACAGCTTTTTTTGATCTGTAATGTGGGTATCTTCAATATTAAATCCAGATGACTTGAGAGACAGAAAAGATCGCTCAATGCTCCACCTCTGCTTATATGCTAGCAAAGCACATTCACCAATAAGCACATTACTAGCAATAAATAGTTGCTCTCTTTCTAATTGTAAACAAGTTATTTTAATTGCCATACCATTGTAAATTTTGCTTTCTATAGTTTTAGTGTCACCCATTTGCATATCGGCAAAACATTTATTCAACTTCATCTTGCCACCGTTTAAATGCTTGACCTTCTCGTTTTTTCTTAGCCTAATAGCAAAAGGTAATTTTTGGATTCCACCCATATATTGCAACCATTCTTCCCCAACAAATTCCCGATCGGCAAGGATAAGCTCTATCATTTCCTTAGGTATAATTGTTAAAATTTGTTCAATCAATTTCTTTCTTTCATTAGTAGAAGAGTTGCCTTTTTTATCAAGTAACAACCATGCTATAGGAATTGAAATATTACCATAAACAATGGTTGCAACAAAAAAAATCAAATTTTTAATACCAAATTGCCAGCTGGTTCTATCTATGGCAAGGCTAATTTTACCTGTTAGACAGAGCAATTTAACAATAATTTTCCCTAAACTTATAAAGCACATATTTTGTTCTAAAAGCAAACCGCTCAATTTTAACAATCTTGGCATGCAAATTGCCTTTGGAAGCGACATATAGTGCTAATTCTTTGATTCTCACAGTTTTAGCTTTTACTACTGCACAAATTAATTCTGCAAATGTTTTAATTCGTGCTGGGTGCCAGTCTAAAAATATGTATAATATTTGGTATAGTGATTGAGAGTCCTTTAATAACTCCTGTTGCTTGTTCTCAGTGGAGATTAGTGACTCTCAGTCACTTATTCAATTTATTATTTTAACCCTCCTGTAAAATCTGTGGGGTACCGTGAAGTATTACATATTTATAAATTATTTTATTCAACTCCTAAATTATATTATCTACAAATAGACTTTAAGCATACAATATATATTGTAATAATATATTAACACATGTCATGTTAATATATAACATACAGTATTTGCAAATGAATTTTTGCTAGCAAAATCAAAAATTTTTCGTAAACTACCAAAAATACTATTGGAACGATTTATAAGAATGATAACCGGATTTCAACTCAAAGTAACTAAAGCGGCGTTAGATTTAACTGCAAAAGAAATAGCAAATGCCTATGGTATACACCAAGGAACATTAGTAAGACTAGGGCTTACTTCAATCTTGAATTTTTGAAATGTAATGCAAAAAATATAATTTTACTTAGAAAAATGTTTGAATCTCGTGGTATTTTATTCCCTAACGAAAATACACTATCTTTAAAAACAACTATAACTCCTATTCCTATTACGAATCAACTTACAAGATTTCAACTAAAAGCAGCTAGGGTGGTGTCTGAACTAACACAAGAAGAGTTAAGTTGTTACATAAAAGTTTCTTCCTCAACTATTAGTATACTAGAAAAACTTAAAAATTTAGACTATATAAAATCTACAAAAATAAATTTAGTTCTACTAAAGAAATATTTTGAACACCTAGGCATAATGTTTCCAAACGACTTTTCAATATCACTGACTAATAAAGAATCCAGTATTTTTATTACTAAAAAACTAAAATAGTTATTGACGCCAAAAATAATAAATAATAGACTACCTAAAACAATGTATAAAAAAGGTGCCAAGTTCTGAAAACTACACACCCTTAAAACCAATAAGTTTTTCAAATAAGAAATCTTTCCCGGATTAATCTTATACTAGTGAGTATAAGCTGTTTTAAGGAAAAAAGCAAGTTTTTTAGTTCTTAGCTCTATAAAAGGAACAAACTATGCAATTTTCACTATATCAAGAGTCTATAAAATGATTGGTCTAGCAAATGGAAAACTGTGGTACTAAATGCTGCTTGATAACTCACTATATTACACTTCCATCAATAAATTAGCCTTTGCAGTAATGTTAAAGTTTTTCCAAATTGAAAATCGTTACCCCACTAATGCAGATTTAATTTATCAAGCTTTAATTGATAGTTTAACCATGCAATTAAATTGTCATGATAGTAACTTAAGCAATTATGATTGGAGTAGTAATAATAGCCGTGTCAAAAGATTTCACCATGAAATACGCACTTTACTAGGATACAGACAAATGACATTATCGGATAGTCAAAGATTAATCGCTTGATTAATAGATAATGTATTACCTGAAGCACCGACATTGATACAAAGCCAGGTACATGCCTATGAATTTTTAGCTAAAAATAAGATAGAACCATGTACAACAGAAGTTAACCACTCTGCACTGCAAGTGCAGAGTGGTTAACTCTTGACACTTAGAAAATAATGTTTTATATTTCATAGGAAATCACAAATAAAAAATAAGTATTATGAAAGTTGAAGAATATATTAAATTTCCACTCAAAGAGATATTACCATATTTTAATGTACATCAAAAACAAGGGATTATGCATGCCATAGAAGGTAATAGGTTAGGTATAAATGCTCATAGAGCAACAATTATTGAACAAGAGCAAAATCCTCAAAGAATTGAACTGCTTTTGAAATACGGTAGAGGCGGTATATTTTCAGATTTATTAGAAAGGATTACACTAAATATTCAAGAGATTAAAAAGGTATCGGCTTTATCTAGTGAATACAGTAATGCTTGTTCTAGACCTGAATGGGAAATAACTGAACAAAATAGTAGTGATGTTATTAATAATTTGCTAGAAAATCAATAAAGATTTAATAAGAGCTACTGAACTTTATGTAGAAGACTTGAGTAAACAACATCCATATGATCAAGAAAAGATACAATCACTGATACAGTCTCGTTTCGATACTGATCACAAGTCCTGCCCTGATAATTTATCTTATGAAATATCTGATAGATCCATTTTTGATAATCTATCAGGATTAGTACAAAAACATTCTGCGGAATTATCAGATAATATGTATTTAAATAATGATGGAATTGAGGACAATTATAATATTATCATTATGGGTGAAAGTTTTGATATAGAATGAGCAGTGGTTTCAAATATGGTTTGAAAAGGATGTGTGATTACTAGGTTTCGTGCAGCAATTCCAAATATGAGCTATAGTGCTGTAACAAAAGATTTTTGTATAAGAGTCACGCAACTCTAGATTAAATAACTAATCTTGAGACTAAGCATCTTTATATTTTTTCGCTATCCTAGCAAAAAATATTTTGTAAAATTTGTTTTAGAATTAGTTTTTTAACCAATTTTATATAACACGATGGTTAACAAAAAAAAATTATTGTTGCAAAATAATAAATTGGGCACCGTCAGGTTAAGTAGATTAGTTGTAGAAGTCAAGATTTGATCTTACTATAAATTTTGCACCTGATTGTCAGTTAAATTTTGACTGTCAGAGGAGTATTCAAGATACAAGATTTCATTATTCTTTTCAACAGCTAATTTCTTACTATCTTGAAAAGTTTGCATAGGAGTTTTTCCATAACAATATTTTCCTGAATGTGGTCGCTCATTATTGAAATGCTCTAACCAAATATCAAGATCTAATTGTAAATCGTCAAGTTCGGTATAAATCTTTTTACGCATAGCTGTATCAAAGAATTCTTGTTTCATGGTTTTATTAAAACGCTCACACATACCGTTTGTTTGAGGAGAATATGCCTTAGTTGTAGTATGTTCTATACCCTCTATGCTAAGAAATAACTCAAAAGCGTGATGCTCTATATTTCCCTTATATTCTGACCCACGATCTGTAAGAATACGAAGTATTGGTATCCCTTGGGTCTCGTACCATGGTAACACGCGGTCATTAAGCATATCAGCAGCAGTAATAGCTGTTTTATCAGTATATAGTTTAGCATCCGCTACCCTAGTAAAGCTATCAATAAATACCTGAGAATAAACCTTACCTATACCTTTGAAATTACCTACATAGTACGTATCTTGACATCCTAGATAACCTGGATGCTGCGTTTCAATTTCTCCATGTGCTTCTTTTTCATTACGACGCTTCTCTAGCACTTGTAACTGAGCCTCAGTAAGAACAATACCATCCTGAGCCATCTTTGCTTCTAATGCTTTAAGCCTTTTACTGATATTATTTAAATCATTACGTAACCAAATTGATCTCACTCCTCCAGGTGATACAAGTATTCCGCTCTTCTTAAGCTCATTTGATACTCTTAGCTGACCATATGCTGGATATTCTATTGCCATATCCATTACTGCCTTCTCTATCGATGAATCAACTCTATTCGCTATTATTGGCTTCCTTCGACTAATTGCATACAATGCCTCTTCTCCACCAGTTTCATACAGTTCTTTAAATCTGTAATAACTATCTCTACTATATCCCATCGCTTTACATGCTGATGATTTGCTACCAAGGCTCTTAGCTAAATCAAGTAATCCTAATTTCGGCTTTATTATTTTTTGATTTAAGTTCATTGTGACCTTCCATTTTTTTATCTGTATTTTTAATATGTTATTTTAATTAAATGTAAGATCAAATCTTGACTTCTACAAGTAATGATTGGTCTAGCAAATGGAAAACTGCGGTACTAAATGCTGCTTGATAACTCACTATATTACACTTCCATTTACCTCTCTCATAACTTGACGATGCCGGTTGTTACATACTCCTTGAAACACCTTGAGACCAAAAATCGGTAACACTCCGAGTAAATGCTCTAATATATTTGATTGTATTGTTTCATAGTGTATCCAATTAGTTTCTTTAGAAAACACATACAGTTCAATAGGTAAACCGATAGGATTAGGCTCTAAATACCTAACTAAAAATGTGTAATCTTGCTGATGTATATCACTATATGATTGTAAATATTGAGCAATATAATGTCGAAAGAGAGTAATATTAATTATTACTTTCCTTGTATTAAATAGTTCTTTATTTTGTAATGCTAATGCTTGCATACTAGGCAAACACTTAATTGTATTTAAACGATCTTGATCACAGGTACTGATATAGTGTGCATATCAATATTAATAGATTTCTTTATCTTCCTAGCACCATTCTCAAACATTCCTCTCCAATTCTTAACGCCAGTAGTTAAAAATACTGATGTCGGTACTGTTGTATATGTCTGATCAAAATTACGAATTACAACAATAGAGACGGTAATTTTTTCAATTACTCCATCAGCATTGTAGCTTGGTAGTGTTACCCAATCTCCTACTCTTGCTATATCTTGTAGAATAAGCTGTAAGGTAGATACTAATCCTAAAAAGGTATCTTTAAATATAAAGGTTAGTAACGCGGTTGCTGCACCTAAACTTGTCAATACTGATGAAATCGCAACTCCTAATACAGAGGATATGATAATTAACCCACAGCCGATTGCAATGATTATTTTTAAAATTTGTGCATGTAAGTTAATAGACGCATGTTCTGGTAATGATTCTATTTTGTATATGGCAACACCTATACTAACCATGGTCATTAACAAAGCTGTTATTGTGATAACGGTATAACTTGAAATAATTAGCCCTATAATTCTTGATACTATATTTGCATTGAACTCAGATTTGTCCAAAATATCCCACCAGAATATTAAGTACAAAGCAACTAGCAGATACTGTATCTTACAACATAAACTATGCTTTATAAAAAGCTTTTTATATTTCTCTCCTAAAAGCTCTACAACTTTATTTATAACAATATTTATACCTTTACGTGTAATATACAAGAAAGGATATAAGGTAGTTAGTGCAATACAGGTCGTTGTTAATATGTTATTACTATATGCTTTATACATGTTTAAAAGAGCAGCAAGATCTATCATGGGGATAATATAGCGATTTCAAAGGATTATATCACATCTGTAAATCGAGTGTGATCTGTCAACAGACAATTATCTTTTTTGATTAACAATAAATAAGCGTTTTTGTTGAATAAGCTTATGACAAACTTCAAGTAATTTATGCTTCCTATCTATAATATCATATTTGGAATTGCTGTCTAGTACTCTACTTAACTTGACGGTGCCATGGCAAAGTTAAAGAAAAAAATATTAATTTACATAATTTAGCTCACGGTACCCCACAGATTTTACAGGAGGGTTAAAATAATAAATTGAATAAGTGACTGAGAGTCACTAATCTCCGCTGAGAACAAGCAACAGGAGTTATTAATGGACTCTCAATCACTATACCAAATATTATACATATTTTTAGACTGGCACCCAGCACGAATTAAAACATTTGCAGAATTAATTTGTGCAGTAGTAAAAGCTAAAACTGTGAGAATCAAAGAATTAGCACTATATGTCGCTTCCAAAGGCAATTTGCATGCCAAGATTGTTAAAGTTGAGCGGTTTGCTTTTAGAACAAAATATGTGCTTTATAAGTTTAGGGAAAATTATTGTTAAATTGCTCTGTCTAACAGGTAAAATTAGCCTTGCCATAGATAGAACCAGCTGGCAATTTGGTATTAAAAATTTGAATTTTTTTGTTGCAACCATTGTTTATGGTAATATTTCAATTCCTATAGCATGGTTGTTACTTGATAAAAAAGGCAACTCTTCTACTAATGAAAGAAAGAAATTGATTGAACAAATTTTAACAATTATACCTAAGGAAATGATAGAGCTTATCCTTGCCGATCGGGAATTTGTTGTGGAAGAATGGTTGCAATATATGGGTGGAATCCAAAAATTACCTTTTGCTATTAGGCTAAGAAGAAACGAGAAGGTCAAGCATTTAAACGGTGGCAAGATGAAGTTGAATAAATGTTTTGCCGATATGCAAATGGGTGACACTAAAACTATAGAAAGCAAAATTTACAATGGTATGGCAATTAAAATAACTTGTTTACAATTAGAAAGAGAGCAACTATTTATTGCTAGTAATGTGCTTATTGGTGAATGTGCTTTGCTAGCATATAAGCAGAGGTGGAGCATTGAGCGATCTTTTCTGTCTCTCAAGTCATCTGGATTTAATATTGAAGATACCCACATTACAGATAAAAAAAAGCTGGAAAAACTATTTGCAATAGTATCTTTATCCTTAGCTATTTGCGTGGTTGCTGGTGACATTAAGAATAAAATTTATCCTATAAAGATCAAAAAACATGATCGTAAATTATACTCATTATTTACTTACGGATTTGATTGGATAAAAGATTATTTTTATAACTCGTTAAGTGATACCCCTGCTATGTTGTTCTTATTACTACGAAAACACATTATGCATGCTTTTCAACTTCAACAATAAGTGTGGGGTACTATGAATTTACCTCTCTCTTAACTTGACGATGCCTTAGAAAAGACAGATAAGTAATTGTTGAATGGTACTATATATGGTACTATTATATAATGTATAAAATTAAATAAGGAGAAAAGATATTATGTCATACTTAATAGCTAGTGAGGCAAGGAAAAATCTATATTAATTAATAGATCAAGTTGGACTAAGCCATGAGCCAACAATTATTAAAGGTAAAAGAAATAGTGCGGTATTAATTTCATTTAAAGATTGGGAGGATATTCAAGAGACGTTATTTGTGGCATCTAATAAATAACTAAGTGAGTCAATTATTAAAGGGCTAGAGACTGATTTCAAGGATTGTAGTAGTAAACTAGAGGAATAGGGCAGTATATGTATGATTTATATTTCACCAAGGATGCAGCTAATGATTTTAAGAAAATTGATCGATCAAATCTAAAGAAACAAGTTTATAAATTATTAGACATTATAAAAAATGATCCATTTGTAAACCCACCTCCATATAAAAAGCTAAGAGGAATATATGCTAAGTCTTACTCAAGGCGTATTAACTTAAAGCATAGATTATTTTATGAAGTGGATGAAGTAGGTAGGAGAATAAAAGTCTTACGGATGTGGAGTCATTATGGTGATAATTAATGCAAACTGAAGTTTTATTGTTCGTAGTATTTTTCTTGTGTAGCAGTATTAATACTGCCATTGCCAAGGATTTTGGTAAGCAAGCTGCAACTTTTGAGATTAAGGAAGAAGGTTTTATCAGCATGATGCAGCGAAAATTACAAAGTCTAAATATTGCTAAGCATCAGCAAAAGATGCAGGATTTGGCTCGAAAGAAAGTAGAAGAACCAGTTGCTAAGGCATCGTCAAGTTAAGAGAGAGGTAAATTAAATATTGAGCAAATACAGGGAATGCTTTATAGAGTAGCAGTAACAATTTACCTAAATTTTATCACTATGCGTATTATTCAATCCCCAAAGAGACATCGTTTTCCAGTAAGCATTATTAGCCATGTAGTATGGTTATATCATCGGTTCAATAATAGTTACAGAGATGTACAAGAACAGATGGCATATCGAGGTATTATTTTAAGTCATGAGACAGTAAGATTTTGGTGCAATAAATATTTGCAATTTATTTTCAAGATGTCATTAGGAAGAGAGAGAGGAAGCCAACTGATAAATGGCATTTAGATGAGATGAATATTAAGATTAAAGGCGAGGTATTTACATATGTAGTATTTGACATTTGATCTTACATTTAATAAAAATAACGTATTAAAAATACAGATAAAAAAATGGAAGGTCACAATGAACTTAAATCAAAAAATAATAAAGCCGAAATTAGGATTACTTGAATTAGCTAAGAGCCTTGGTAGCATATCATCAGCATGTAAAGCGATGGGATATAGTAGAGATAGTTATTACAGATTTAAAGAACTGTATGAAACTGGTGGAGAAGAGGCATTGTATGCAATTAGTCGAAGGAAGCCAATAATAGCGAATAGAGTTGATTCATCGATAGAGAAGGCAGTAATGGATATGGCAATAGAATATCCAGCATATGGTCAGCTAAGAGTATCAAATGAGCTTAAGAAGAGCGGAATACTTGTATCACCTGGAGGAGTGAGATCAATTTGGTTACGTAATGATTTAAATAATATCAGTAAAAGGCTTAAAGCATTAGAAGCAAAGATGGCTCAGGATGGTATTATTCTTACTGAGGCTCAGTTACAAGTGTTAGAGAAGCGTCGTAATGAAAAAGAAGCACATGGAGAAATTGAAACGCAGCATCCAGGTTATCTAGGATGTCAGGATACGTACTATGTGGGTAATTTCAAAGGTATAGGTAAGGTTTATTCTCAGGTATTTATTGATAGCTATACTAGGGTAGCGGATGCTAAACTATATACTGATAAAACAGCTATTACTGCTGCTGATATGCTTAATGACCGCGTGTTACCATGGTACGAGACCCAAGGGATACCAATACTTCGTATTCTTACAGATCGTGGGTCAGAATATAAGGGAAATATAGAGCATCACGCTTTTGAGTTATTTCTTAGCATAGAGGGTATAGAACATACTACAACTAAGGCATATTCTCCTCAAACAAACGGTATGTGTGAGCGTTTTAATAAAACCATGAAACAAGAATTCTTTGATACAGCTATGCGTAAAAAGATTTATACCGAACTTGACGATTTACAATTAGATCTTGATATTTGGTTAGAGTATTTCAATAATGAGCGACCACATTCAGGAAAATATTGTTATGGAAAAACTCCTATGCAAACTTTTCAAGATAGTAAGAAATTAGCTGTTGAAAAGAATAATGAAATCTTGTATCTTGAATACTCCTCTGACAGTCAAAATTTAACTGACAATCAGGTGCAAAATTTATAGTGTCTGTAAGATCAAATCTTGACTTCTACAAATAATCTACTTAACTTGACGGTGCCGCTAATAATGCTTACTGGAAAACGATGTCTCTTTGGGGATTGAATAATACGCATAGGTGATAAAATTTAGGTAAATTGTTACTGCTACTCTATAAAGCATTCCCTGTATTTGCTCAATACTTAATTTACCTCTCTCTTAACTTGACGATGCCAAATAACTCATAGGTAGTTACTATAGTCCTATAAACAAATTAAACTCTCATGTAACATTACACAAAGATTGTTTTTTAGTTGTCAGTTCAACAAACTGCTAATTTAGTTTTTTGGCTATGTCTTTGATAGCATAGCCATATTTAGCATTAATCCAATCCTTCAGAAAATTAGTAGGAGCGATTAAAATCAGTTTTTGTGTGATAGCATCTTCCTCTGCTCTGAGTTTAGAAAACCAAGCTTTATCAATATGTTCATCAAAATTAGTAATTAACTTTTTTCTTATCTTGTACCAAACAGAATTTGGATCCAATGCTGTTAGAAAAATTTCGTATTGTTGTCTTGGTGAATCTAATTTTTTACAAGTTGTTGGTAATTGCTGATACACAATTTTAACATAACCATAAATTGCAACAATAGCATTTTCTAAATTTTGTTGTTGATTATTAGTTAAGATTAAATCTCTTGGTAATTTGACAGTACAAGTATTAGCTAAAGTAATACGTGCAAATTGTCTAGCAGGTAAAGAAGATTTTAATGATAATTCAGTTAGAATCTTATCATTGATATCATAGTTGATATCATTATTTTCAGTCATCACTACACCAGATTTCATTTGATCATTTTCTTCAGTAACATTAGTGCTTAGTTGAGTATCGTAATTAATATCAACAATATCATGCTTTGAATATAAACTTAATGAACTATCAACAAAACAAGTGAAATGATCGAGAACATACTTAAATTGAGTTATGTTGTTTTCTTTAGATAGTTCAAGGTTTTGCCAAGCATTATTTGTTATTTCTGACTCTTGACTAGTGTTTTGCTCGTTGGTTGTATGGTAATCAAATTTACCTTCTGTAAGTATTTGATAAGCTAGTTTTGTCTCAAATATACCAGCTATCTTTTTTCTTAATTGAGATGAATAGTTGGTATTCATGCTATACTCTACTTTTGTTAGGTATTTTTCTTTTTGTCGCATCTCTACAGATTCAGGATCTGAAATATTGGCAGTAAATCTAAAAGTTTCATGATTAACCATAGGAGCTTGGTGTTTCTCATAACGAAAAGCTTTGCTCATATAGGACATCATGTGGTTTTTGCTTAAAAATAATTTGTTGGTATCACGGGAGAGTTTTAACAATAACTGATTGGCAAAGTTAACACTAAATCCTCCTTTACCAAATTGTCTACCGGATGAATAATTTATCTTGTCTACTTGCTCTTTGGTAAGTGGATAAAAGGATTTTAAAGGTTTAGCTTCAATTGGTGGTTTAGTTTGGCTTGATAAATACTTGTTATGAGTGATAGTTACTGCTGCAACAGATGTTGCTGATTTGGTATTTACTAAGCTAGTTGTATCACTAATTTCTTCATCACTTTGCTTGTTAAGTAGCTTTAGGAGTAGTATTTTTTCTTGTTTTTCTTTTACTGTATTTAATATTTTTTCCAATATTTCTAGCGTTTCATTTGGTAAGTTATTGGATGTTTCTGTCTCTATTTTAGATTTCTGTGTGTTAATAATAGGAAGAGTAGTTTCAATACTAACTATTTCTTGTTCTTTCTCAAGAAGAGTTTCTTTTTTTTCTTCTTCTAAAGAATTTTTATAAGATACAGATAATTCAGATAATTGATCAACATCAGAATCACTAGTAGGTTTTGTTGTAAAAAAGTCACATTCACACTATCTATATTATCTAAATTTTTAATATTAGTAACAATGGTAGGATTTGATATAGAGTTATTTATTATATATGTGACAAGAATTAGAAATATATGGGTTACAATGAGAAATACCTCTTTGTTCTGCGGTTTTGGTGGTGCTTTTTTCTTTGATTGGCTGTTGATGGCTGTTATTTGGCATCGTCACGACAATCCGCCAAATTGATTTATCATGCAAATTATCATCTTGATCATCGTTTTTAACAAATAGATGATGTTTAGTAATAAATCCTAAATCGGATAATTCTTTAAGGGATTTAGAGATTACAGATTTACTACAACAATATTTGTTTTGTAATTCTTGATAGGTAGCAGTTAAAGAATAACTATTGTGATAGGATTGTAAATTGTTAGTATAGTCATCATCTGTATCAATTATATTGGTAGTAGTGACATTTTTATCGATAGAGCGATGTTTTAAATAATATCGATAACCAGTAGCAAAAAAATCTAACCACAAGACTTTCGAGTAGTTAGATAAATCATGATGAGAGGTAACTAGCGATAATGATTGATAGTTAAGTCTGATAAACATCTTAGTTCTATCTAGATAAGCTCTTTTGCTTTCTAGATGTGGTAAATAAGCATCAGAAACGAGGTTAGAAGAAGATGTACTAGCATTAAACCTATTAGAAGTATTAGCAAGTAGATTAAATACTGTATCAGGTAGAGTGGGAGTGATAACATTTCTTTTATTTTTACCATTTTTATTAGTATCCCTGTATATGCTAAAGTAGCCTTTATCTTCCAAGCTTTTTTGTAAAGTAAATATTTTAGCAGCAGAACAGTTAAGCTTGCTAGCCCACTTGGTGGCAGGAAGAGCGATATTGCGTTGTTTACCAGTAGCATGATTAATCATGCTTAAACTATCAGCTAAGATGTAGAACAATTTCTCTTGACTGGTGAGATTATGATTATGATTGTGACTAATATGTTCTAGTACACAAGTAGGGTATAGAGTGTATGATTGATTCTCAGTTGCTATAGTAGGCAATGAGATAGAATCAAATTTATTACCTACTAAATTGTTAAGTAATTGATGATTATCTAAGGATAATCTTGTACTATTTATAGACTCTTGATATAGTGAAAATTGCATAGTTTGTTCCTTTTATAGAGCTAAGAACTAAGAAACTTGCTTTTTTCCTTAAAACAGCTTATACTCACTAGTATAAGATTAATCCGGGAAAGATTTCTTATTTGAAAAACTTATTGGTTTTAAGGGTGTGTAGTTTTCAGAACTTGGCACCTTTTTTATACATTGTTTTAGGTAGTCTATTATTTATTATTTTTGGCGTCAATAACTATTTTAGTTTTTTAGTAATAAAAATAATGGATTCTTTATTAGTCAGTGATATTGAAAAGTCGTTTGGAAACATTATGCCTAGGTGTTCAAAATATTTCTTTAGTAGTACTAAATTTATTTTTGTAGATTTTATATATTCTAAATTTTTAAGTTTTTCTAGTATACTAATAGTTGAGGAAGAAACTTTTATGTAATAACTTAACTCTTCTTGTGTTAGTTCAGACACCACCCTAGCTGCTTTTAGTTGAAATCTTGTAAGTTGATTCGTAATAGGAATAGGAGTTATAGTTGTTTTTAAAGATAGTGTATTTTCGTTAGGGAATAAAATACCATGAGATTCAAAAAATTTTCTAAGTAAAATTATATTTTTTGCATTACATTTCAAAAATTCAAGATTAAAGTAAGCCCTAGTCATACTAATGTTCCTTGCTGTATACCAATGGCATTTGCTATTTATTTTGCAGTTAAATCTAACAACGCTTTAGTTACTTTGAGTTGAAATCCGGTTATTATTCTTATAAATCGTTCCAATAGTATTTTTGGTAGTTTACGAAAATTTTTTGATTTTGCTAGCAAAAATTCATTTGCAAATACTGTATGTTATATATTAACATGACATGTGTTAATATATTATTACAATATATATTGTATGCTTAAAGTCTATTTGTAGATAATATAATTTAGGAGTTGAATAAAATAATTTATAAATATGTAATACTTCACGGTACCCCACAGATTTTACAGGAGGGTTAAAATAATAAATTGAATAAGTGACTGAGAGTCACTAATCTCCGCTGAGAACAAGCAACAGGAGTTATTAATGGACTCTCAATCACTATACCAAATATTATACATATTTTTAGACTGGCACCCAGCACGAATTAAAACATTTGCAGAATTAATTTGTGCAGTAGTAAAAGCTAAAACTGTGAGAATCAAAGAATTAGCACTATATGTCGCTTCCAAAGGCAATTTGCATGCCAAGATTGTTAAAGTTGAGCGGTTTGCTTTTAGAACAAAATATGTGCTTTATAAGTTTGGGGAAAATTATTGTTAAATTGCTCTGATAGAACCAGCTGGCAATTTGGTATTAAAAATTTGAATTTTTTTGTTGCAACCATTGTTTATGGTAATATTTCAATTCCTATAGCATGGTTGTTACTTGATTAGAAAGGCAACTCTTCTACTAATGAAAGAAAGAAATTGATTGAACAAATTTTAACAATTATACCTAAGGAAATGATAGAGCTTATCCTTGCCGATCGGGAATTTGTTGGGGAAGAATGGTTGCAATATATGGGTGGAATCCAAAAATTACCTTTTGCTATTAGGCTAAGAAGAAACGAGAAGGTCAAGCATTTAAACGGTGGCAAGATGAAGTTGAATAAATGTTTTGCCGATATGCAAATGGGTGACACTAAAACTATAGAAAGCAAAATTTACAATGGTATGGCAATTAAAATAACTTGTTTACAATTAGAAAGAGAGCAACTATTTATTGCTAGTAATGTGCTTATTGGTGAATGTGCTTTGCTAGCATATAAGCAGAGGTGGAGCATTGAGCGATCTTTTCTGTCTCTCAAGTCATCTGGATTTAATATTGAAGATACCCACATTACAGATAAAAAAAAGCTGGAAAAACTATTTACAATAGTATCTTTATCCTTAGCTATTTGCGTGGTTGCTGGTGACATTAAGAATAAAATTTATCCTATAAAGATCAAAAAACATGGTCGTAAATTATACTCATTATTTACTTACGGATTTGATTGGATAAAAGATTATTTTTATAACTCGTTAAGTGATACCCCTGCTATGTTGTTTTTATTACTACGAAAACACATTATGCGTGCTTTTCAACTTCAACAATAAGTCTGGGGTACTATGATAAAGCACATATTTTGTTCTAAACGCAAACCGCTCAACTTTAACAATCTTGGCATGCAAATTACTTTTGGAAGCGACATATAGTGCTAATTCTTTGATTCTCACAGTTTTAGCTTTTACTACTGCACAAATTAAATCTGCAAATGTTTTAATTCGTGCTGGGTGCCAGTCTAAAAATATGTATAATATTTGGTATAGTGATTGAGAGTCCATTAATAACTCCTGTTGCTTGTTCTCAGCGGAGATTAGTGACTCTCAGTCACTTATTCAATTTATTATTTTAACCCTCCTGTAAAATCTGTGGGGTACCATGGTAAAAGTTGCTATTAAACAAACAAATAAGAAATCTACACCGGAGCTTGTTGCTAATATAGATGGAGGTCATATTAAGGCACGTGGTAATGATAGATCCTTTGAGGCCATGATTGCTACGGTATATAAACCTGAGAAGCTCAAGCGGGTTAATAAAAGCCATAATATTATTGAAGAAAAAACAATTGTTGCTTCAGCAAAGAATGACGAGCAAAGTACAATGAAGGCGTTGTTTAAAAATGCTTGCATTGTACAAGGAATGGGAAACGAAACATCGGTTATTTGCTTAGCAGACGGTGCAGATAACTGTGAATCTATTGCATATTCAATTTCTCAGGATTGCAAAAATATGACTTATATTTTAGATTGGTTTCACATTAGTATGAAATTTCAAAATATTACAATACCTGATGATAACATTGAATTATTTAGCAATATCAAATGGCATCTTTGGCATGGTAATTGTGATAAGGCTCTGGAGCGTCTAGCTGAATTTGTGAAAATAAAAGAAATTGTAGCAAATCATTCTTTATCCACTAAGCTTCGTACGCTATCAACGTATATTGCCAATAACAAAGCAGGAATAGTAAATTATGAACAAAGAAAAAATAATGGACTTGTGTTCACTAGTAATTTTGCTGAATCTACGGTAAATACGCTTATCAATGCACGACAAAAAGGCAAACAGAAAATGCTATGGAGCAGAGAAGGGGCTCATAATGTTTTGCAAATTAGAGCAGCTCAACGTAGCAAATCAGGGGACAACGATTGGAAAAGCGTGGAAAATAGAATATACAAATTAGCAGCCTAAATCAAAATAAGGGATGCTTCCATTTAGGATAGATTCTTTTATTAACTCTCCACTGTCGGCGTCAATACATTGGGCTATAAATCTGACAATTTTTTTCATTTAACAATACCTTCTACACATTTTAAATAAAAAGTATCATAACATAATTTTTCCTTATGTATATTAAAATAGGAGATGCTTCCATTAACAAACCTTTTTCATATAGAACATACAAGGCACTGTTATGAATTTTCAAACTAATGTATTAGCTGGGCTACTTGCCTATGTTTTCAAACCTAATAAAATTTCTGTAGTTCTTGGAAAATGAAATAATCTCAAATTTCATCTTGAATCACACTGAGGTTATAATATAATCATATTATTAGTTATAAAGATAAAGTTTTAGGATCTGTTTGTTTACACAATATTAAACAATCCTCTATGGTTTGTAGTATCGATCTCATAATAGGAAGAAATCAAGGAGTAATATGAGTAAAAGTAAAAAAGAAGATTTTGATACAAGTAGTACACAAAAAACATTAGTTATTGACATTTCTGCAGTACAACAAACTAATTATACCTTAAATACTTCTCAAAATGTAGAGAAGAATGAACCTAATATTCAAACGCCTTATAGTTTACCAGCAAGAACTTCCACTCCTATAGATTTTCCTAGATCTGAAATTTTTAAAAATTCAGGCACTTTCTCTGTGCTAAATTCTTCTGCAATTCAAGTAGGCATTTCTAACTTCTTTATGCTAGTACAAAAAATAGTTTTGTTGACAAAACTATGTTTATTAAAGACTTTATAGAATCTGGTGAAGCAGTAATGCTCATTACATCTCCTAGAAGATTTGGCAAATCTACTAATATGAATATGATTAAAACCTTCTTAGAAATTGAAGTTGATCACAAAGGGAACAAAAAGATTATAAATGATAGAGCAAATTATAATTTATTTACCAACCAACTTAAAGACAAACAACTGCAAATCTCAAATCATAAAGAATTTATAGAACAATATCTAGGACAATACCCAGTTATATTTGTTAGCTTTGCAGCGGTTCAAGGTAAAAATTATAAAGAAGTATTAAATGGAGTAAAAAGTGCAATTAGTAGGACATTTAAACAACATGATTACATAATTAATGTACTTGATGACATTGTAAAAAATGCAAACATAACACGTTTAGAAAAGACAAAAGCACAAGATTTCTTGAATGGATTTGAAAAAATCTACTATGATAATGCACAAAATACAACTAAGGAGGATATTATAGACAGTTTAAGATTTCTATCTGAAATATTATATAACCACTTTCAGAAGAAAGTATATGTCTTAGTAGATGAATATGATACACCTATTGATACCATAATTCGTCGTGGCCCTGCAGAGGACATAGTAACGGTTAACGATCTTATAGACGTAGTACTAGGAACTGTGTTAAAAGATAACAATTATCTTGAAAGTGGTTTAATGACTGGTATATCAGTAATAGCCAACAATTCAGGATCAACTAAATTAAATAATGTAACTGTACATAGATTCTTAGGTCAACATAAATATGTAAAATATTATGGTTTTACTAATGAGGAAGTATCTATGCTGCTAGATACAGATAGTTTAATAGAGGCATTAAGAACGAAAACGTATAATGGTTTAAGTATTTCTGAAGCAAAACCAATTATAAAAGAAGAGGTAAAGAGTTTTTATAATGGATATTTAGCTATAAACACAGACTTACAAATTTATAATCCATGGTCTATAATGCAGTGTCTAAAACAAGGGGAAATAATTAATTATTGGACTCACACTGGTTCTATCGAAGAAATTAGAGAGTTGTTTCAACTGAGTGATGTTAGAAAGAAATTCGAATTATTAGTTAAAGACGAAGGTATACCAGTACATTTTCAGGAAAAACCAACTATATCAGACATACAAATTTTACAGAACTTACTTTATTGTCAAGATAAAGATATAAAACAATCACACATTAATTTATTTTTTTCATATATTTTTGAGCTTGGTTATTTAACTCCTATAAAACAGGAAAATCAATCTACATTAACTTCTATTAAACATTACAAGATACCTAATAAAGAGATTATTCAAGAATTTACACGATATGCAATAGATTATTATGTAAATAATTATAAACTTAGTATGGATAATTTTTTTTGTGTGGTACAAGCACTAAAATCTATTATTAAGAATTATGATAATAAAAATAATTTAGAGTTAAAAGTAAATAACTTTAAAGTTGAATTACAAAAATTATTTCAATCACTTGATTTTTCTAAAATAGAATCTCCAATAGATGGTGATCATCCAAATGAATCTTTACTACATACAATAGTTGGATGCATAGTGATCCAATCTAATACTAGCAAATTTGGCAGTGAAGTATCATATAATACAGGAATGGATAAAAGAAGACCAGATATAGTAGCAAGTTATAAAGATTTAGGAATAATTATTGAATTAAAATTTAACTAAAATGCAGATATAGCTTTAACACAAATAAAAGAAAGAAATTATAATAATTTTTTTTCTACAACCAAAAATATAAAGTATATTTTAGATATAGGTATCAATCTTAGTAATAATAAAGAAATTGAAGTAAAGCACGAATTACAACCTAATAATACCAATTCAGGTCAAGGTATACTATCTGTATGTGACTTAGATTACTTAACATACCATGAATCATGGAATAAATATTATAGTAACGGTATAAAAGAAATTCTAGAGTTAAGAATTAAAGAATTATTCATAGATATCAAAGATAAAGTTCTGATACTTAGTGATACAAAATATCAATTTACCCAAGATAATGTAGGAACAAAACAAATATTACAAGATATAGTTTTATTAAATCCTAAAGTTAAAGAAGTAGTTTTATTACCTTACAATATCGATAATAAGCACTGGACTGGGTTAATGATTACTAAAGATTATGGTGATTCTTTTTATATAAAATATATTGATCCAGAAAACAATACTATTCCACAAGAGTTATCATTAGCTTTACAATCAGAGGCTAATAATTTATGTATAACAGTTAATACATCTCAAATAATTGTTGCACAACAAAAGTACAACAATTGTGGACCAGAAGTAATAGAAAATTTTATTTTATTATTAACTGGTAGTAGGTTAACCCAAGAGGAAGCTGTACCTTTTCATTCACAATTAGTGGAAAATAATCTTTTAGCAAATACCTATTCAGATAACTATAGTACAGAAGTATTAGGATATGATACATTATAAT
This sequence comes from Trichonephila clavata, assembly GCA_019973975.1. Classification (NCBI taxonomy): domain Eukaryota; kingdom Metazoa; phylum Arthropoda; class Arachnida; order Araneae; family Nephilidae; genus Trichonephila; species Trichonephila clavata. Next base: position 31,811 of record BMAO01022064.1, read on the forward strand.
TATGATTGCTGGACTGTGTAACAAAGATATTATTTGTGTGTGTGATTTATAGACCTTGTTACAACAGAAATGTAAGATCAAATCTTGACTTCTACATTTAAGCCTTTTACTGATATTATTTAAATCATTACGTAACCAAATTGATCTCACTCCCCCAGGTGATACAAGTATTCCGCTCTTCTTAAGCTCATTTGATACTCTTAGCTGACCATATGCTGGATATTCTATTGCCATATCCATTACTGCCTTCTCTATCGATGAATCAACTCTATTCGCTATTATTGGCTTCCTTCGACTAATTGCATACAATGCCTCTTCTCCACCAGTTTCATACAGTTCTTTAAATCTGTAATAACTATCTCTACTATATCCCATCGCTATACATGCTGATGATATGCTACCAAGGCTCTTAGCTAATTCAAGTAATCCTAATTTCGGCTTTATTATTTTTTGATTTAAGTTCATTGTGACCTTCCATTTTTTTATCTGTATTTTTAATACGTTATTTTTATTAAATGTAAGATCAAATGTCAACTACTACAAATTATACATTGTATTAATTATGCTTATAATGACCATTATATAAATATCTTTTTTAAATTAAAAAGGCTCGTTGTATAAAAAACTATTACTTTAGTGAAAGTACTATAAAATAGGTTAAGACAAAATCAATTAAAATTAAGGTATTTTAGGATGATTTATGGATATGTTCGTGTTAGCACTCATGAACAAAATTTAGAGAGTCAGAAAAATATGATTAGCCGATATGGTATGGATCATAAATTTATAGTTGATGAATGGATTGAGCTTGAGATGTCATCACGTCAATCTACTGCTAAAAGACGCATAGATGAATTATTAGAAAAATTGTCACCTAAAGATATTGTAATCGCATCTGAATTATCACGTTTGGGACGCTCAATCAAAGAAACCTTGAATATTGTTGAAACAATTACACAAGAGAAACAGTCGAGGCTTATTCTTATCAAGCAAAACCTAGACTTAAATCCCAAAGACAAAAATAATGTTACCAACAAAATTTTAATCACCGTATTTTCTATGACAGCAGAGTTGGAACGTGATTTTATATCGGAGCGTACTAAAGAAGGCTTACGTGATAGGGTAGCAAAAGGCATTAAACTTGGTAAACCTAAAGGAACATTACAAAAATCAATGTATGATAACGATCAAGAAAAAATCTTTCATTTGTATAAACTTGGAGTGCCATTACATAAAATTATTTCTACCCATCTTGAATATGGTAAATATTTATCACTTAAAAATATATTGAAAAACGAGAAGCAAAAATTTCAATTCTTGAAATCAAAAAAATCTGGGGTTCTACGTCAGAACATCTACTTTGATAAAATCGAAGTAGGGGTACGTTTCTTAGATGATGGTATTAGCCCGAAGGAGCTGCTGGTAGAATGGTAGTAACTATTTTATCATCAGTAGCACAAGCAGAACGTCTGAGGATTTTAGAGCGTACTAATGAAGGTAGGCTAGAGGCAAGAATTAAGGGTATAAAATTTGGAGCTAAATGCAGGATTGATAGAAAGCAATTATTGCAATATCATGATCAAGGTATTATAGGGACAAAATTAGCTAAGAAAATGCATATTAGTCGTACTGCTGTCTATAAGATACTGAAAGAAGAGCGAATAAATGTTGGCTAAATGATAGATTTACAAATAAGTAGTAAAATGACAAAAAAACTTAAGCATGACAAGCTGTTTAATCGAATCATGAGCAATGAAATAGCTGCCAAAGAATTTTTAGAGTATTATTTACAAAGTGCTTTTAAGGAGAAGATAGATTTATCAAAGATAACGATAGAAAAGGAAAGTTATATTGAAGAAACGTTGCAAGAGAAATTTAGTGATATAGTGTACTCTGTCAAAACTAAAAGTGACGATAGTGCGTTCATTTACATTTTGTTAGACCATCAATCAACAGTGGATTATTGGATGGCCCTGCGTTTATGGAGATATGCCCTACTACTGTGTGAGAGGCATAAGAAGAATAAAGATAAGCTACCATTAATCTACAGCATGATAATGTATAATGGGAGGGAAGTGTATAATGCTCCAAGGAATTTATGGGATTTGTTTATTGATCCCGTACAAGCTAAAGAATTAATGGTGTCAGATTATCAGTTAGTAGATTTACAGAGCATGTCGGATGATGAGATAGTACAGAAGAAACATTTAGGGATGATGGAATATGTGATGAAGCACATTCATCAGCGTGACATGGTTGCATTATGGGAGAAGTTTTTAGAAACATTTAAGTTAGAGATTTTAGTAGATAGGAAACAAGGGTATATTTACATAAAATCGTTTTTATGGTACACTGATGCAAAGCTTTCAGAGGAGAGGCAAGTAGAATTAGAGCGAGTACTAGCCAAATATTTATCAGAAGAAGAAAAAGGTAATATTATGAGAACTATCGCACAGAAATATATTGAAGAAGGTGAAACTAGGTAAAGCTGAAATAGCTAAAAATCTACTTAAAGCTGGCTTATCTATCGATCTTATTTGTAGAAGTCAAAATTTAACTGACAATCAGGTGCAAAATTTATAGTGTCTGTAAGATCAAATCTTGACTTCTACAGACTTTGTATGCTGCTTGTATGAAGACATTCGCATTGATCATCGGAAAGCCGTATGAAGGAGAACTTCACGTACGGATTGATGAGGAGGTGGAGGAAACCTGTAACAATATAAGGCGCCTCTACCTTACTCTACTGGTAAGAAATTCTGTAAAATACGTATCATACAAAGATTTAAAAGCGGTAACAGCCGATTTAAAAGCAGTTTATTCTGCAATAAATGAAGCAAGAGGGATTAAGAGAATTACAAAATTTTGCCAAAAAAATGGGATGAAAAATATCCAGTTATTTTTGACATACGGCAACGAAATTGGTCTGGCATAGCTCCATTTTTTAGCTTTCCGGAAGACATTAGAAAAGCGATTTACACTACTAATGCTATTGAATCCACTAACCGTCAAATTCGTAAAATTATTAAAAATAAAGGAGTGTTTCCAGATGACAAATCAATTCAGAAAATAATCTTTTTGGCGTTGACAAATGCCTCTAAAAAATGGACAATGCCTATTAAGAATTGGACGATGGCTTAAAATCAATTTGCAATCCTTTGTGATACTAATTTACAAAATTGGGCAAATGGGAGAAATCATACTTACACAAAGAATCTGACAGACCCTATGACAACAACAAATAACATAACAAATGCTTTAAATAGTAGGATAAGTAGAACTAGAACCCTAACGAGAGAACAAAAAGAAGCTGTTGGGTTACTTTCTATTGGTACGTTTTTAGAGTATTTTGATCTTATGCTCTATGTACACATGGCTGTACTTCTTAATGAATTATTTTTTCCTGTAACTAATCCTCATAGTGCTTCTTTTTCTGCAGCCCTTGCTTTTTCCTCTACTTATTTGTTAAGACCTTTTGCTGCTTTAATCTTTGGCTGGATTGGTGATAATATAGGACGCAAAGTAACTATAATTATTACTACAACAACTATGGCACTGTCTTGCGTAGTTATGGCAAATGTTGGCACTTATGCACAAATAGGAATTACTGCTTCTTGGATAGTAACAATTTGTCGTATATTGCAAGGAATATCTTCTATAGGTGAAATAGTGGGAGCAGGACTATATTTAACAGAATCAGTAAAGCCTCCTTTGAGGTATCCTGTAGTGGCATCAGTAGTTGTAGCTAGTGCACTTGGTGGTACTGCTGCACTGGGTTTAGCATCTCTTCTTACGGTTTTAATTGGCGTATGGCTTTTTGGATAGGAGCAGGTATAGCTTTTTCCTACGTATGATATTACATTTTTTAGCATGAATTGGTGTTGCTGAGAATAATTCTTAAAATGTATGATAACTTATTCTATCCGTCTTTTGTAAGTTAACAATTGTATATATAAAAATTAAAAGTCTAAGACAGAATAATTATTTTTAGTTGATAATAATAACAATATGGTGTTATATTTCATTTAACTTGCTGTACTTTCAAGAACTATTAGGTGGAATTTAAAAAAATTATTGCAAAGTAAAGAAATGTCTATTTATTTAATAAGATAGTAAAACACTAAGAAATTATTTAAATATCTGCTTTTTGAAGGAAAAGGCTATCATGGTCTTAAATGCTTCTATATTTTCCATGTTCTAGTAAGTAATAGTACTTGAAAGGACAGCAAATTAAATTAAATATAACATCATATAAAGTTTTTTGATACAAAGTTATGAATTTTTTCTAATGAATTAAAATCACACTGTAAAGTAACGGGTGGGGTATTGGCAATGTACCATGTAATTCTAAAATGTGGTCAAGTAAAGAGGATGATACCTGAGTTGGCACCCCAATTTCCTAACTTCTACACCATGCTACCATGAGGATTTTGAACCATGTGACAGATTCAATGTGCATCAGCCTCTCTACATGGTGAATTCTTCAGTGGTAGCAGGACTCGAACTTGTAACTCTACAATGCCAGCCAAGAGTTTGTGATCATGACCACAAGGCCATGAATTTTGTGTTGCATATTAAAACTGAAATAAATATGACAGACTGAAAAAATTTCAGAAAACAAAATACAACTCAATAACTACACCAGCACTTTAATATTTTACCAACATTTCATCAGATACAAATTTGTATAATTCACTTTTTACAAAATAAGAGCTTACAATTCACATTTTTAAACAGTACAAAAATGCTAAAAAAGTTCATGACTTCGGATATAAATTTTACACAGTATAAAAAAGATTCAATTTTTTTTTGAAACTAACATTGATCAATAGTATGAAATTGATTAAAATTAACTTATATAGTTTAAAACTTTAAAATAACTAGTGTATTCACTTTTTGAGCAAATGAATTTTTTTCCAATTCATTAAATCATTTTATGTTTAAATACACAGCATTAATTAAAAGAATATTAAAATGAAATATATTTTTTTAAAAAAGATTTTATTCTTCCTTAAAGGTTTGAAACAAATATAAAGCAGACAAAATTTGTCAAGTGAAGATTTAAAAATATGTTAAATGCACGTTAAAAGACCTTATATATATATGTATATACACATTTTAATAGTATCCCACAGTTCCTATTATTAGAAAACAACAGGGAAGAGCTTGTTTTAAAATGAAACTTAAAATATCCATATCAATAGTTATTTTTGAATTACATTAAAATTAGTAAGTAAAATTTTAACAATCTGATTCACATTATAACTTATTATAAACTTTTCAGTTTGCTTTAATTTAAGGCAATAATATAATCCCCTTAATAATCAATACTACTACTATTCACAAAGTTCAAAATATATTCTAGCTGTAAAACGTAGGAACTCATAGGATACCGATGATACCTTTTACTTTACATTATTGCTATAAGTGATAAAAACAGACATTCTCAATAAGAGGAAATGTTTGCATGGGCTTTGTACTTAAGGCTACGTCAGAAGCAAGTTAGATTTAACACCATCAATGCATTTCACATCAATATCAGGTTTTTACTTTTCGCAGATATGTGAATTTGATTTAGAGAAGAGAATTAATTTATGAAAAAATATTTTCTCTCTCTAAATTTGGAGTCCAAGAGTTCAAAACATTCTGCATTTTAAAAATGTATTACATATATAAGACTACTGTTCTAACAATTTATTGCTAAGTAGTGTATAGCACTTGGTAAATTATGTACAATAGTGTCGGAAGATTGAAAATCTATTCAATTCCTTTTTTTTTTAATAATAATTACAAGGCTAAATTGCATTAACTGGAATTAAAATAATGCTTTATAATTCTTTATACCAGAATGAATTTAAAAAAGCTGGTACAGAATGATTACTCTAAAATATTCTTAACTTTATTTATGGTGTTTATTAGAATGACTTTCTTTAAGATTTTTTTTCAAAAGGAATAATTCTTGGAAAGTATTTAAATACTTCATATTTCAGTCCTTGGTAAAAAAAAAAGGAGCAATTAAAACCAAACTTACAATCAATTACATGTTGAAAACTAAGATTCTACGATACATTTTTAAAAATCAAAGCCAAATGTTATTTCTTTTAAAGTAATTCTTTAAATCTTGGTTGAGCTAGAATGAGTTCAGTGATTTTTTTTCCTCTGAAGGAAAAGGTAAAACTTGACTCTAAGGCTAGTTTTCCTTCACTCTTCTTGATATATTTCTGTAGAGGAAGTGTAGGAATTTTATTTAGCTCATAATTTCATTTCTAAATTTTAATTAAAAACATATGATTAATTTTCAAAGGGAAAAATCCTTAGTCTTTATTAATTACTAATTATTAAAGTTTATTATATTAATCTTTCAACTAGAACTTCATACCGAATGGCTTTCCATTAAAAAAATGTACCTAAATAAAGTAGTTATTACCAGTATAGATGTATAGTAGCATAAATAATATTCTTATATCTTACAAATTGTTAATACTGTTTTGAAAAGCAAAGCAAGATAATTTATTTTTCTTAACATTATTCTGTGAAAATTTTTTTTACATACGGACTGCACATTCCAATTAGTTGAAAATTTATAAACAAGAAAACTGAGGTAGTTTGTTGATCTTTTAAGGTAATTTATTAATAGGTAAGTATCATCAAAATTATACCAAAGGACCATTTCAAAAGGGGGGGAATGGAACAAATTTTATCGAACATTTATTTATGTGCATGCGTTTTATCAAAATCGTCCAAAAATAAAATACATGCCTAAGTATTAAATATAATTTTAATGATTTTTTATATTTTTTTCACAAATTAATTTTAAAATTCAAAACATGTTATTACAATAGATCAATACATACATCAATTCATTATACATACTTATGAAAATAATAAAATAAAATGTAAAAATTTATTCCATTAAAAACAAATTTATGTTACAATGTTTCTTTCAGTTTTTTTATATTACTATACAAAAGATTTCAATTATGTATGAAAAAAATGATATAAAATTTCAAACACAAAATACAGTTAAAATACCACATTTTTTAAAATCACTTGCTCAATGAAGAGTTGCCACAGCATGTACAAATTTTCATAAACAACATGGAAAAAGATTTTACAACATATTGTGATTGTGATATAAAAACTTGTAATTTTAAGAAAAACATTTGCATTTCTATATGTAAATAGAATGATAGTTTTCATTATATATAATTGATTACATCATTGGTATAATAAAAAACAAATTAATATAATTTCACAGACATACACAAGCAAATAAAATATGAACATATACTACTTAAGGACAAACCAAACAAATTTTAAAAGCAATTCTTCACACAGACATAAATTATTTTTCAACAATTGTAAAAAATAGCAAAATAATACATTTAAAATTATTAATTTCAATATCAGACTTCTAAACAATAATCAAAAGCTCTCTCATACAATTCTTAGGATAAAGTCTACAAATTGTTTCAGTCAAACTATATACATAAAACACCATATTAAATAAAATATTTTATGCTACCTACTACATTCAAAAAAAGGAAACCATGCTACAATTACTGTAGTATTAATTACTGTAAAATATAATTGTATATGAATGCTTAAAATAATATTATTTAAAATATATTAAAGCTTAAGTGGGTGTAAAAAATTGGAGGATAAAAAAACTATTAGTTTCTAAGTTACATAAATCATTAATATTTAAAAAGTTTAAATTTAAAAAAAAATTTCAAAATATTTTTACTTTAAAATAAGTAGAAAAAAATTATTCAAATAACAGTAATGATATTTACTTTTTATTATATTTATAGACATTGACTATAAAAGTATATATTAAGTATATAAATATATATTCCCTAATCCTAAACAGCCTTAACTTATGTAAAATAGATAAAAATGTACAAATGCACAATTTTTATATTTTAATGGACATATGTTTATAATAGTTCATGTAAAAGAAGTACATGATAAAAACCATTAATAAAATTATGAGAAAAAATTTTAATACATATTTGAGCATTGATTTAACTAATATTTTATAATGATAAATTGTAGGTATACATATATATTCATTACATCCATTACCATTTTATACATCTGCAAATTAAACCAACTGGAGTGCATTAATTTAAAAGCTGTTAAAAATATTTTCTAAGGCAACAAAAAAAAAAAAAGATTTTTATTAATATTGATTAGTATCACTTAAAAAATTCTAATTGTTTATTTATACTGTGACATCAAACTTTGTAATTGTGTAAACAATTTGATATCTCGCGAAAAAATAAAGAAGTTACATAAATACAAACTTTATTAAATATCAATTTGCATACAAATAAACATTCAGCTGCCACTGAAAAATCAATGATTAAATTGAAAAGAGAGATAAAAAATACATTTTAAATTGTTAAAATTATTTAGCGTTATCAAGATCCTACATATTTGTTGAAAATCATTTAGTAACTATAAAATGGTCTTTCTTCTCACTGCAAATCCTTTGAAGGAATAATCTTATAGCAAAAATTTTAAAGCAATTAATACTGATACACACAATATATATATAATATAAACATAAATGTAATCTAAATCATATACTGAAAAACAGAACACAGTTCACACATAAATATTCATTTAACAAAACAGAACAGTTAACTGATGCACATACTACATTTGTACTGAAATCACCTATCACAATTCCTTTTTAAAACTGAAAATCATTTATCACGAAAGCTTTCAGTCTTTGTAAAAAAATAAACATAATTAAGAATTATAAACATAAAAAAAAGTATTTTCAGAAATTCATTTCACAAGAATCTAAAAATATTCATTGAATAATACAGAGAGTTATAATTAGTAACAAAAAAAAAAAAAAAAAAACACTACGAAATTATCAATTATAATTTTTTTGTGCAAAAAATGTACACATATTCTAAATTGATTTCTACAATAAGTGAAACAAATTATTTAACAAATATCAGACAAGTGTATGATGTTTAACAAATGTATTCTCTAGCAGTAAATAATAATGTAACACGCTTATATCCACACAAATATATTAAAAACAACAAGCACATACAAATGATCAGTCCACCACTACTAATAAAATTTAATCTCGTACAATAATAAAACTGGATATGACAAAATACCTTTATTTTTCAAAAAGAGTGATGGTGAAAAATAATGAGTATAAAACTGAAGCCAAAAATCCTAATTCATTCTTATTCATGCATTCCTACATTTTTCTTCAAATAAATATTTAAAAAATGCAGAATGTTGACCTACAGAAAGCACTTAAAAGCATATACAAGTACAAATTTGTACAGTAAGCCTACTCACTTAAGCTCAAGCAAGATAAACAATTCAATTGACCCTTTCAGATGCAGTTTAATTTCCTTCGCATTATAAATTTTTCTTAAAATCATGACAATTGCGCCAAAGAAAAAAGACTTAACTGCATTCTACTGTTACTGATAATTATAAAATACACATAATTATATAGCTACTATAATGGCAGCATGCTACCATCAATTTGATCAATTGTGACCATCCTAATTTATTATTAACACTAAGTCAATATCGAAAATCTAGAAATAAGTAATAACTCACTTGTATTACTAACATCATTTTGAAATACCACTATAAATAGGAATTAATCCACATTTCTCTTAAATGAATATTTTTAAGTATAAAATCATTATAAATTTAATAAATTGGTTTTCAAGATTTCAAATCTGAAGGGGTCAAGAGATTGATAATACTCATAAGGAATCAGGTACAAACACAGGAAATCAAAAAATGGAATGGAAAAATGAGCAACACTGGATTCAAAAATACGTAACCATATAATAAATTAGTTGGCACTATTCATTATCACAATTAATTTAATCATTCCACTGGCGGTGGCCTAGCTTTCTTCAACAGATAAAGATAAAAGGGTCGTAATAAGCCTAAATAAAACAACATAAATACTATCCCAAGGAAAAACAAAACAAAGTGAAAGATAACAACAGGAAGATGGTAGTATCCAGAGGACAAAAAGTAAGCAGATAAAACCATACATGCATTTTGGCTAAATGTAAAAGCATAATAAAGAGTGTAGAGTCCAACAACTCTACCCAGCATTCCAAAATCTACTTTGTATTCAACAAAGCAAAATATGTAAACCAAACCCATGAAGATGGCAATGATAAAATTGTTGACTGAATAACTTGGGTGATTGAAGATCAAACAGGTTGAAATGGTGGCTGCATGAATGGCGCATATTACAAAAACCCAAATTTTAAAAACAGATGCAAAGAATGCAAGTGCCAGAACTCGAGCTGTGATGGAGCACATCCACCACAAATATTCAACAATAACGCAACATAAATCACTCACTTCTTGACTTTGTTCAGGAGTTGCTGTTCTACTTGGATGATGTTTGCTGTTGACTTCAAAGTGAACTATTACAATGGTGAGAGAATTCAGAGAGAAGATAATGGAAACAACTTCAGCAATCACTAAAAGAACAAAATATAAAAGTTAAATTCGCACAAAACTATTCATTTGCTGTAGCTTCTAACTGAAAATTTAAACAATTTTTTTAATGCTTGGATAGATTTATTCCCAAAAATAAGATGACATACGTGCAATAAATTTTGTAGTTGTTTTATTTAGTTTTATATAAAAGAGAAATTGAATGAGTGTATTTGAAGATATATTTTTAGCTATCAATTTTTGATAAACCCTTATGCAAGAAATCCAAAAGAATTTGAGAAAAGTTTTAATTTAAAGCAAAACAAACAGTTCAAGAAAAATCATTACTAAGGATATTTACTTCAGCAAACATTGTAATGTAACCAAATCGATTACAGAGAAATTTTAATTAGTTTACATATTTTAAACAAGAACCATTTTATATAATTAAATTTATATTACAATATAGTATATTGGAAAACATATATCTCTTACTATTCTCACAATTTAAAAAAAATAATTTCAAGATGTTTTTATTACTTCTGATTAATTTAATTAACGGACAGAAATACAATTTGATAAACTGAATAATAATTTATAAAATTACAAAAGTATTTTTATATACAAATATGTCTATGTAGAATAATGTTAAGGTAATTTTAATTTACACAGTTGATGAGATTAAATTACAGATTCAGCAGATAAGTAAGATATTCAATCTTCACTCCACCAACTGATATCAATTTTAAAAAAAAAAAAAAACTTT